>PVJN01054083.1:0-13519 GCA_004026805.1 Lasiurus borealis | reverse complement strand
GCCCGCCCCACGACGTCCGCGATTGGCTCGTGGAAGGAGCGCGACGCTGGTTGGTTGACGTGGAGTGACGATGCACTGACGTCACTTTCCAAAGATGATGTCTCGCCTCAGGCTCGGTCGCTAGCTGGGAGCGGAACAGCCGCGTCAGAGTCTCTCGTACCCGCGGCCCCCTTGACGCGGTTCGGTTCCTCTAGGCGCGCCTAACCCCGCTCACCCGCCCCCCACTCCTCCTCCGCTGTAACCCACAAAGAGAGGAGGCCTTCCTCGCGGAAGCACGGACGCCGAGGCCCGTTTTCTGAGGAGCGCGCGCAGGGCGCCGCGAGGAGGAGGGTCCGCGCGCCGTCCCTGGCGCACTCGAGGGCGTCATGCTGCTGCGGAGAGTCTCGCGTGACTAGCGCGGAGGGCTTGCGTTTTTGGGGGGACTCGGCGGCGAGGTGAAGAGCTTGGGCAGGTGTTGCGGGCGGTCGTTGCAGCGGGGAGAGCCTCCGGGTCTGAGCGCGGGGACCGGGGCGGCGCGGGGCCGGGGGGTGGAGAGACGAGGCCAGGCGCCCGGGACAGGCGGGAGCGGGGCACGTGCCGCGGGGGGCCCGCCACGTGCGCCGGGCCACGCAGGTCGCTGCGCGAGGTGGGGAGCCGTCGGGTTTCTTCAGGTTTGAAGTCTAAGTTGGGTTAAGGCATGATTGTTCTTTAGAATTGCCCTAACTTAAATTCACAGGAGAGGGGTGGGAGAAGGTGCCAGAATTTACTGAAGGCTTTTTTAAGGTTTTCTTTGTTGTTGTTTTAAATATATTTTATTGATTTTTCACAGAGAGGAAGGGAGAGGGATAGAAAGTCAGAAACATCGATGAGAGAGAGACACCGATCAGCCGCCTCCTGCACGCCCCACAGTGGAGATGTGCCCGCAAGCAAGGTACATGCCCCTGACCGGGATCGAACCTGGGACCCTTCAGTCCGCAAGCCTACGCTCTATCCACTGAGTCAAACCGGTCTCGGCTTGTTTTTTTAATCGATTTCAGAGAGGAAGGGAGAGGGAGAGAATCATCGATCAGCCGCCTCCTGCACGCCCGCACTGGGGATCCGAGCCTGTAACCCAGGCATGTGCCCGTACCGGGAGTTGCATCGAGGACCAGGGGCTCTGTCCCCTGAGCCAAACCACCGAGGGCTGGAAGTACAGTAATTTTTAAAACAGGTGTGCTAACTGAAGGCAATAGGAGGGAGATCATTTATTTGAAATTGTTTTTTATTTTATTTTTAATCCTCACACAAGGATATTTTCCCACTAATTTTTTAAAATATATTTTATTGATTTTTTACAGAGAGGAGGGGAGAGGGATAGAAAGTCAGAAACATCGATGAGAGAGAGACATCGATCAGCCGCCTCCTGCACGCCCCACAGTGGAGATGTGCCCGCAAGCAAGGTACATGCCCCCGACCGGAATCGAACCTGGGACCTTTCAGTCCGCAGATCGACGACGCTCTATCCACTGAGCCAAACCGGTCTCGGCTCCCACTAATTTTTAAAGAGAGAGGGAAAGACAGAAATATCAAGGTGAGGGAAAGAAACACAGCCATTGGTTGCCTCTTGCATGGGCCCCAAGCCAGAGCCCAGGCCCTGCAAGCGAGGAACGTGCCCTTGACCAGAGTTGAACCGGGGACCCTTCAATCCCCAGGCCAATGTTCTAGCCACTGAGCCAAACAAGCAAGGGCTAAAATTTTATTATTATTTTTTTTTACCCAAGGTTGATTTATCTTAATTGTAATGTTTAACAGAATGAAAAGTGGATTCTGAGAAAGGGAGATGACTGCAGGCAAAAATGGTAGTGGCCTGAAATGTGGGAGGTGTAATGTGCTGATAATTGTCTGTCTTAGGCTGGTAAAAATCAAGGGGACCCCAAGAAAATGGCTCCTCCTCCAAAGGAGGTAGAAGAAGATAGTGAAGACGAGGAAATGTCAGATGAAGAAGGTGAAAGCAGTGAAGAGGTAATTTAATGCAGAGTCCTATGCGGTCGTGTTGTATGTCTGAAAATACTGGCAAAGGGAAGATGTATTCCTTCATGTCTGCCCTGTTGTAATGGTTGAGTGTTTCACAAGCTCTTCATTGACCTGTCAAAATACCATAAGGAGGATAAGTATTTGGATGAGCTTCAGAGAAAAGATCTGGAGTCTCCTCCTTACGTGCCTTCTACAGGGCTTAGTGTGATGATATATTAAATCATTTTTCCAGTTTCAACATGGTAGCCCCACATGCTAGATGAAGAAACAATCCTGGACAGTTAGCTGTCTTGTGCCGAGCATCATATTCAGGTCTGAGGCTAGCCTTACCAGATTCCTTTCCTAGCTGCCAATCAGGTCTCGGTTCTTTAAAAAAAACAAACAAAACATATATATATATACATATATATACGTGTGTGTGTGTGTATGAATATGTATATATATATTCTAGAGAGGAAAGGAGAGGGGCAGAGATAGAAACATCAGTGATGACAGAATCATTGATTGGCTGTCTCCTGCCCTCCCCCTATTGGGGATCAAGTCCACAGCTGGAGCATGTGCCCTGATTGGGAATGGAATTGTGACCTCCTGGTTCATAGGGCGATACTCAACCACTGAGCTACACCGGCTGGGCAGGTCTCTGTTCTTTGTAAAAGTTTTATAACACTAGTCACTGTGTTATAATGTAGAATGAGGAGCGCCACCTCCCTTTATGCTGACAATGACACTTTGGTACTCTCGGCTACTGTTGGTTACTGCAAAGACAGCTACAAGTTTTATTTTAACATACAACTTGATAAAACTGGTGGTCAACAAAAAGTAGCTTTGAGTGTGACTTGAATGTAGATAATATTTTTATCAAGCTAACTGCCCACTCTAATTTGTATTAATTTTGCAAGGGTTGTCTAGCCTATTCATTTTATCTCTCATCCTAAGACTGAGCTTTCAGTGTACTTTATACCACCTCCCCAAATGATTTAATAACAACAGTTAGAACTCTGTTACAGAAATTAATTCATAGTCCTCAAAACAACATGTAACGTTGGTTATCATTTTCAGAAGAGAAAAAAAGGTGAGGCTTAAAAAAAAAAAATCTCTCCTATTCCAAACTGGTTTGGCTTAGTGGATAGAGCATCGGCTTGCAGACTTCAGTTCCAGTCAAGGGCACATGCTGGGTTGTGGGTTTGATCCTGAGTAGGGGGCGTGCAAGAGTCTGCTGATCAATGATTCTCTCCCATTGATGTTTCTATCTCTGTCTTCCTCTCCCTTCCTCTCTGAAATCAATAAAAATATATTTTAAAAAACCATCCTGAGCCACACAGTAGCAGATGGGATCTAGACAGTCCTATTTTCAGAGTGCATTTAGGATCTGCTGCTTCCAAGCTGAAGTGCTTAGTGTATGAGGTATAGAAACTAACAGGTGTGGGTCCAGAAATATTTGAAAGGTTCATTATGATTAGACATTTTACCTGAAAATGAGGATTGGTGGCCGCACAGGTATACAGAAGGACATGTAACATGCTAGCATATATCTAATGCAAGTGGTCTTGAACCAGAAGGCAGTGCCAGAATTTAGTGCTCATTTATGAGGGACTAATACTCCCTTTTTGAGTTTGAAATAGACTCATGTTTGTTTGTTTTTAAATATATTTTTATTGATTTCAGCGAGGAAGGGAGAGGGAAAGAGACCTGGAAACATCAATGATGAGAGATAATCATTGATTGGCTTCTTCCTGCATGCCTCCCACTAGGGATTGAGCCCACAGCCCGGGCATAAGTCCTGATCTGGAATCAAACCGTGGCCTCCTAGTTTGTAGGTTGATGCTCAACAACTGAACCACACCGGCTGAGTGACTCATGTTGGTTTTTATTTATTCTTGAGGTTATCATTCCTCAGAAAAAAGGAAAGAAGGCTACCACAACAACTCCAGGAAAGAAGATGATGGTTTCTCCCACAGAAAAACGTGCAGTTGTCACCACTGGCAAAGAGGCAGCAATTACACTAGCTAAAGCCATAGCAACCCCTGGTAAGAAGGAAGCAGCCATCCCAGACAAAGGAGCAAGGAATAACAAGAATGCTAAGAAGGAAGATAGTGATGAGGAAGATGATGGCAACAGTGAAGAGGAGGATGAGGATGAATTTGAGCCAGCAGTGATGAAAGCTACTGCTGCTGCCTCTTTCTTGGACAATGAGGAGGAGGAGGAAGTAGATGGTAAGGCATTCTGTTGGTAGTTCTTGGGCTCTTGTTTGCAAGGTACATTAGAGGTGAGACTGGGATGGGTGGGCAATATGCAAACATACTCATTCCATGACATCATGGGGGTTACATAAAAATCCTCCCGGGGATTCTCTGTGCTGCTTGCTCACTAGTATGGTAGCCATGAATGATTGCCTGAATGTTTAGCATAGCACATTCTATGAGTAGTTTTCATAATATATGATTTTGCTTCCAAGTTATCTGTTAATTCTTGCTATAACTACTAAGCATGTGTTATGTGTGTTTTCCTTTAGATTTATCTGGAACTAATGTTGGTTTGGGGATAATTGTCTTGAGTTTTTACTAGGTAGCTTCTCTTTCAGACTCTGAAGAACAACATATGGAGATTGCACCAGCCAAAGGCAAGAAAGCTCCCGTAAAAGCTGTTCCTGTGAAGGCCAAGAGCATAGAAAACAAAAAGAATGATGATGAAGAGGATAAATATGAAGATGAGGTGGAGGTAGAGGTGGAGGTGGAGGTGGAGGAAGAGGAAGGTAATTGAGTTACATTCTAAAGTCTATTGGTATGAGGTTTTTGTAAAGGAGGTACTTGAATATGTGTCAGGAATTGATTGAGTGGATTTTCATTTAGATTCTGACAAAGAAGCTGAACTCTCCGTGGTCCAGAGGGAGAAAAGCCTTTCCTGTGGGGGTCGAGGAGGATGAACAGGACAACCACTGTGATGACAAAGGCTAAGAGGAGGAGGAGGGGAAGGAGGAGGGTCCAGAATGACCCAAATTGGCTGTTAAATGGTGGCCAATATCAGCGATTTCTAGTTGTAAGGGAAGTCCTTGGGCAGGGACTGTTGGATTTCTGTTATGAACTTGAAGAACTTTCTAATTAATATATAAATGTTTTTAAAAATATTTTGACCAGACCTAATCCATGTGTCTTGTAAAGAATATGCATATCAGGTATGGTAATTGTGGAGAGTGTAAGAGCTTCCAGTTTACTTACTAGTGGCACCGACAGATCAGTAAAAATACTACAATATTTTGGCTTTTGCCCACAGATCATATTAAAAAAACACCTGGAAAACAGAAGAAGAAAATGGCCAAACAGAAGGCTTCCCGTGAAACAAAAAAACAGAAATTAGAAGGTAACTTTTTGCTGTGTTGTTTTGTTTTGTTTTGTTAATTCTCACCCAAGGATATTTTTTCCATTGCTGATTAGACAGAGTGGGAGGGAGGGGGGGGTGAGAGAGAGAGAGACACACACACACACTGATTAATTGCCTCCCTCACAAACTGAGACCAGGGTTGGGGATCTAATCTGCAACCCAGGTACGTATGTGCCTTTGACTGGGAACCCAATCTGAGACCTTCAGGTGTGCAAGCCGATGCTGTAATCACTGAGAACACCGACCAGGACTCTTTCCTGTGTTTTAAAATATAAGGGACACATAGGGACTTTTATCTTGGTGAAAACCAAGTTTTAAACAATGAGCAGGGATTTTAATTGCAGCCTGGTGTTAATACACCAGTCTTTAATGGATTTTCTTTTAATATCATTCTTTCTGAACTCATTTGACTTGTGTGTGTGTTGTTGTTTTCTACCTTTATGTATGGCAGCTGAACCACCTGTAACTTTCAAATTGTTGGTTGGAAATCTGAATTTCAACAAAACTGCTGCTGAACTAAAAACTGGTCTCATGGAATTTTTTGCTAAAAATGAACTCAGAGTTGTTGGTGTCAGAATCAGCTCGTCCAGGTAAATACTGGTAAATTAAGAATGTTGTTAAGAGTTTATCAGCCTAGCACGTACTGTCCCTGGAGAATTTAGGAGTCCCCGTCGATTTCTGTTTCACGGTGAGTTACTAGACTTCCATTTTGTCACATCTTTCTATTACTTGCTTTTTGCCCTTTGGTGGGATTTTACCTCAGTCTCTTGCAGTTCAAAATGAGTATTTAAAACCCTTCAGTGGCTTGTTTATTAAACCTACAAGATTAAACTTCACTATCCATTTTTCCCAACCAAACCATTAAAATAATCCCAAGATCTTCCAAGTCTTTACAGAAACATATTTTCATGATTTTCCAACTCAGCAATGTTACTTGCCTAGGATTATTTTAGCCAAGTCACGAATTTAATCACAAAACCCCCAGCTTTAGTGGTAAATATAGTTGCATTAGTTCAGCTTTTTTGCTGAGTTGAATTTCATCTTTTCTCACTTCCTCCTCACTGAAAGCATAGGTCTTGGGTATAAGCATGTTTTGTACAACTTAGAATTTCTCAGGTAGAAATGAAAGGTAATCATACTGTAAACATTTGCTGGGTGCTCACTGTTCCAGGTGTTGCTCTTAGTTTCTTATTTTCGTACTCACTGACTCCATAAGACAGTCCTCTGTGGTTATTATTGTCATTACCCCCATTTCGTAGAAGTGACTAAGGCACAGAGAAGTAATGCACACCAATATCACGGCATGAAAAGGGCAGAGCCAGGATTTGAACCTCGCACGCTGGCTCCAGAGACTGTCCCCTGGCTCTTCTCCAGTTTTTGTTAGCTGCATTTTGGAATATTGTTGCATTTGCAGTAAATAAGGATTCCTTTTGTATTAAGAAAAAATTCTTACTGTAACAGTCCTTGAGTTCGTTAACAATTGCACATTAGGAATAATATTTTTGTTCTAGTAAACAAATGTAGATGGCTGCTTCTTAAAAATGGAAGTTTGAAAACTTGTCATTTTAAGCTTCGTTTTCTGTAGCTTTTGATTAAATTTGGTCAGTTATTAACCAGAAAACCAGTCCTTTCTCTAGAACAGTGCTTCTCAACCTTAGCATGGTTGACCTTTGTGTGGTGGACTGTCAAGTCATTGTAGGCTGTTTAGCAGCTTCCCTGGATTTTACCCACAAGATAATAATAGAAGCACTCCCCCAGTTGTTTTTTTTGTGTGTATTTTTTAAATATATTGATTTTTTTACAGAGAGGAAGGGAGAAGGATAGAGAGTTAGAAACATCGATGAGAGAGAGACATCGATCAACTGCCTCCTGCACGCCCCCTACTGGGGATGTGCCCGCAACCAGGATACATGCCCTTGACTGGAATCAAATCCAGGACCTTTCAATCCGAGGCTGACACTCTATCCACTGAGCCAAACCGGTTTTGGCTACACTCCCCCAGTTGTAACAGCCAAAAATGTCCCCAGATATTGCCAAATTGCTGGTGAGAACCACTATTCTCTGGGGATTCCCTGGCACTGATAACGCCAGTTGGTGTAGCCTTGGTTTGAAATTGTAAATTTGGCAACTGCTGTTTACTTTATTCTAATTTCCACTTGATACTAATTCACCATGTGATGAGCCAACCAGAAGGCTTGTGCCTCTTGATTTAACGTGTGTGTGTGTGTGTGTGTGTGTATTTTCCTTTCTTCTTCCTCTCTGTAGGAGATTTGGTTATGTGAATTTTAAATCTGTTGAAGATCAAGAAAAAGCCCTGCGACTCAGTGAGACAAAGGTCCTTGGGTATGAAATTAAATTGAAGAAACCAAAGGGAAAGGAAACAAAGAAAGGTATGCAAATAAGGTAATTTGTTTATAGATACCTATCTAAAAGACTGCATCAGGCAGAAATATCATCTTCTGTCTTACTCTGTGCTCCTCAGTTACCAACAGGCCACCTACTTCCACAGCATTAACGTTTTTTTAAAATTAAATCTTTATTATTCTGATTACTACATTTGTTTCTCTTTTTTCCTCTCCATACCTCCCCTCCACCCGGCTCCTACACTTCCCCCTACCCTTACTTCCCTCCTGTTGACCTCATCCATAGGCATATGATATTTGTCCAGTCTCTTCCTGTACACCCCTCACCCCTTTCCCCCTGAGAATTATCAGTCCACTCCCTTTCTGTGCTCCTGATTCTATTATATTCACCAGTTTATTCTGTTGATCAAATTTTTAATTCCCTTAATTTTTAGATTCACTTGTTGATAGATATGTATATGTTCATAATTTTTTATCTTTTACCTTTTTCTTCTTCCTCTTCTAAAAGAGTACCTTTCAGCATTTCATATAATACTGGTTTGGAGTTGATGAAATCCTTTAGCTTTTTCTTATCTGTGAAGCTCTTTATCTGCCCTTCAATTCTGAATGATAGCTTTGGTGGATAAGAGTATTTTTGGTTGTAGGTTCTTGCTATTCATCACGTTGCATATTTCTTGCCACTCCCATCTGGCCTGCATTGATTCTGTTGAGAAATCAGCTGACAGTCGTATGGGTGCTCCCTTGTAGGTAATGAACTCTTTTTCTCTTGCTGCTTTTAATATTCTCTCTTTGTCTTTTGCTCTTGGTATTTTAATTATGATGTGTCTTGGTGTAGTCCTCTTTGGATTCCTTTTATATGGGGTCCTGTGTGCTTCCTGGACTTGTAAGAAATAGACTTGTAAGTCTATTTCTCTTACAGATGTGGGAAGTTTTCAGTCATTATTTCTTCTAATAAGTTTTCAGTATCTTGCTCTCTCTCTTCCTCTGGCACCCCCACAATTCTCATGTTGATAAGCTTGAAGCTGTCCCAGAGGCTCCTTACATTATCTTCACATTTTTGAATTCTTTTCTCTTCTTGCTTTTCCAGTTGAGTATTTTCTGATTCTTTATATTTCAAATTTTTTACTTGATTCTTGCCTTCCTCTAGTCTGCTGTTAGGTCCCTGAATAATATTTTTTATTTCAGTCAGTGTATGTTTAATTTCTAGTTGGTCCTTTTCTATCTCTAGTTGGATCTTTTCCATCTCTAGTTGGTTCTTTTTCATCTCATCTTGGGACTCACTAACTTTATCCAACTTTTCTAGGATATTCTTGAAAAACCTTATAAGTGTGGTTTTGAACTCTATATCCAGTCGTTTGTTTCACTCAACTTCTTTTGTTTGTGATCCCTTCCCTTGTCTCGGCATTTTCACTATGCCGGGAGAACTACTGTGTTGGATTCAGCCTTATGATACCAGACTTTCAAAACTGCAAAAGCCTCTCTGTTGAGCTTGGGATGGATGGAGTCTCAGGGCTTAAAGGACCGCCTTGCTTTCCAGTCAGCTCCGTCCTCCATGGCCCCTGAGTCTCACATGACTGGGTAATTGCTGGAGCGGTCCCTGTACACACACACACACACACACACACACACACGTGCACGCATGTGCGTGCTCCTTCCCTCTCCCTCTCTCTCTCTCTCTTTCTCTCTCTCTCTGTGCCTCTAGACTGCTGCCTCTCCAGCTCCCCTGTGCTCCAGGACCATATGAGTCTGGGTCCCCAGGGTTTCGCCCAAAACCGGGGTTTAGAGGAGTTAGAAATGGCATAGTTGGGAGGGTCTGTCTCCCACCCACTCGTGAAAGCCAGTGGCACAATCAGCAGTTGGTCCTCTGCGCACAGTGCCGTGTGCAACACCAGACTTTGGATCTTTTGCGACTCCCCTAAATTTCTGTTCACAGTCCAAACTCCCCCTGTATGAGTTTCGGCTGGATCTGGGGTTTAGTGTCACAGGATAAGGGGTTCAATGCCATTGAGAGTCTCAGTCTCCCTCACACCAGAGAAAGCCAGCCAGGTACTCTGGCACCCGCTCTCTCCGCGCGCGTCTCCGTACCTCAGCTTTTTGCAGCTCCTCTAAGTCTCTGTGAGCCCCTCTTTCCTTCTAGTTGTAGAATTTCCACTCAGCCAGCTTTCCTGTGGTTCTAGATGATGTCTGTTCTGTCTTTTAGTTGTAGTTTTGAAATTGTTGTGCGAGGCAGCAGTATAGGTGTTTACCCATGACACCATCTTGGATTCTCTCCCACAGCATTAACTTGATCTGCCATGCTCTCATTCCCTGTGCTCAAGCTGCCTGGTCTGCCTTCTCTGTCACAGTGTTCTTTATTTTACTGTCTGTCATTTTCTACCTTATTTTCTCTGTCACATGTTCACTGTAGGACTCATCCACTGGCTACCTGCAACCCATCCAGCTTAAAGGTCACTTCCTCAGATCTGGAAACCTTTCCCTTACTCTAGACGAGGCTGTTTTCTCCACTAAATGTTCTCATCTCTCCTTTTACTTTTCCTTCCTGGCACTTAGCACAATTTGTAATTATGGGATTGTTTATGTACTGGTTTTTTCCCAACAAGACCACAGTCCTGTATTTTCACATCCAGCATGAAGCATAGGCCCTTGCCCAACCTATATGTTCAAATATTTGTTTAGTTCATATATTTGAAGGAGTGTGCATTGTTGTTTCCTCTATTCAATTCTTGTGAAATATTTTTTCTCTGAGAGAGAACTTTTGATGCCTATGAGATCTAAACACAGACTAAAACTATTCTTTTCTATTTATGTAGATCGAAATGCCAAAACACTTTTGATCAAGAACTTACCTAGCAAGGTCACTGAGCATGAACTAAGGGAAGTGTTTGAGGATGCTTTTCAAATCAGATTTCTGAGCAATGATGGGATAAGTAAAAGGTATGTTTCATACCTCGTTCTGAAAAGAATTCATGTCTACTGGAACCAAACGTGACAATTTCATTCCATTCTCCCAAATCATTGATGTCTGATTTTAGAGAACGGAAGAGTAGTTAAGTAGCCTTGATATTAGAAGGCATACGATGCCAGCGAGACCTCATACATTGCTGGTGGGAATGTAAAATAGAGCAGTTGTTTTAGAAAACAGTTTTGCAGTTTCTCAAAATGTTAAACACAGTTGCCATATGGTTTGGCAATCCTCTTAGGTATCTACCCAAAATAAATAAAATCATGTAACTACACATTTCTTTGAATGTTGGTGTCAGATTTATTCATACTAGCTAAACAGTGTAAACAACCCAGAATGTACAACAGCTGATGAACAGATAAATAAAATGTGGTGTTTTCATACAGTGGAATATTATTCAGTCATAAAAAGGGATGAAGTACTGATACATGCTATGATAATATGGATGAAACTCAAAAACATTAGGCTAAATGAAAGACACAAAAGATTGCATGTTTGTATAATCCTATTTATATGAAATATCCAAAATAGACAAATCTATGGAAAATATTGTAGTAGTTGCCTGTGGCTGTGGGATGGGAGTGAGTGGGGACAATGAATAGTGACTGCTGAGGATATATATATATATATATATTTTTTTTTTGGTTTTTGAATATATATTAGACACATTGATGAGAAAAAGACATTAATCAGCTGCCTCCTGCACGCCCCCTACTGGGGATGTGCCTGCAACCAAGGTACATGCCCTTGACCGGAATCGAATCAGACCTTTCAATCTGCAGGCCAATGCTCCATCCACTGAGCCAAACCAGTTTCGGCTGAGGGTCACTTTTGGGGATAATGAAAATATTCTAAAATTAATTATGGTGATGACTATATAATTCTATAAGTATGCTAGAAACCATTGCATACTTTAAGTGGGTGAATTAAATGGAATATGTGGCCCTGCTAGTGTGGCTCTGTGGTTGAGTGTCAACTTATGAACCAGGAGGTCAAGGTTTGATTCCCAGTCCTGGGTTGCAGGCTTGACCCCTAGTAGGGGGCGTGCATGAAGCAGCCAGTCAGTGATTTTCATCATTGATATTTCTGACTCTCCCTCTCCCTTTTTCTGAAATCAATAAAATATACATAATAAAAAAATAGATATGTATATATTTCCTTTTATTTGTACAGCTTATTATTTCTAAGGATAGTAGGAATTGAGTGGCAGGAAGACTTCATGGTATCTACCTTTTTGCATTTTGAATCTTTGTGTATTGCCAATTAAAAAGACATAAATACAAATACTAAATGTTGACAGTTCTCTCTCCACTCTATCTCCACAACTGCAGGATTGCCTATATTGACTTCAGGTCACAAGCTGATGCAGAGAGAACCTTGGAAGAGAAGCAAGGAATAGAAATTGGAGGGCTTGCCATACTTCTGGAGCATGCTGGAGAGAAAAATCAAGGGCAACAAGCTAGGGCCAGGAAGAACAGAAGTTGGAGAGGTAAGCATGCTAAAGCTCTGTAGATGGAGACTTAAGGATGTTACTGGGATTCCCAGGGAGGGGCTGGCATTAGGTTAGGGGTACTTGGTACTTACATAAATTTTCGCCCTGTATCAAAAATATGTAAGTCATCCTCATAATTACATCAAGCTAATGAGCATTGTCCCAGTTAACTGCAACCTTGATGTCTATTTAAAAAAAAGGCACTTTAAGGCCTGGCCGGTGTAACTCTTGGTTGAGCATCATCTGATGCAGCAAGAGGTCCCCACTTTGATTCCCAGTCATGGCACATGCTTGGGTTTCTGGCTCGATCTCCAGTTGCAGGCATGTAGGGGGCAGTTGATCTATGTTTCTCTCTCTCTCCCTCTCCATTCCTTTTTAAACATTCTATAAAAACATTAAAAAGAAATGGGACTTTGAGACATCAGTTTGGTTCCCCGTTTTGGGTACCCTTAGGCTTCTGTTTGAACAACCTGTCAAACTTGTGGTTTCAGAATTTGGTATTTAGTTCTCTTCAGACATTTAATTTTTTTTAAGAAGAGTTGTCAGATTTAAATCCGAGACCCCAAGCCAGTGTCCCTAATCTGATGGGTAAGCATGGTGGCTTATACAGCATTTATAGGAAAAAGCAATATCATTTGTTATGAATGTTTTTAAAAATCAAGACATTTCACATAAAAATTGGGGTTCCCAGCTTCTTTTGCTACATCAGGAAATCTGGCCATCCTGAGGCTGCAGCTCTACCTGCTCGAAGTCCTACCTATCTGCAGCCACCTGGAGAGAAGCAGCCGTTTTCTCTTAACTGTGGCATTGCTGTTTGTGCAGCCCCCACTGTTCTCTAAGTTCTCCCTGATTCTGAACAAGTGAACAGCAGCACACTTACACTTTGAAAAAACAGTTAATACTTTTTCTTCCAAAGTAGTACTTTTTTCCCTATTAGTAAAGATGACATTTTAACATTTCTTATGCATTTGTCTCTTTCAAAAATAGGAAAACAAAAGATAGAACAAGAAACCCACACATTTCAAGAAAAATGGGAGAGAGCTTATTTCTTTGTGGAGGTAAAGAATGTTCCTATGTGTTTAATATGCAAAGAGAGTCTGTCTGTGTCAAAAGAATATAACCTCAGATGCCACTATGAAACAAACCACAGTAGGAACCTTGCTGGATATACAGAAAAGATGCGTGATAAAAAGCTCAATGAACTGAAAAAAAGGTTGAAACTTGAACATGATTTGCTTTTGAATGTGAATAAAATAACTGATGCTGCTATGAAATGTAGTTACGTGTTACGTGAGAAAATTGCTCGAGCATCAAAACCCTTTACAGATGGTG
>PVJN01054082.1:0-13520 GCA_004026805.1 Lasiurus borealis | reverse complement strand
GGGACTTAAGGGGCCAAGCTGTTGACACCTGCCAGGTCACCTGGCACCGAACTCATCTTTGTGGCCACTTTTAACCTCCTGCCAGCTCTTGGAGGTGGGGGGGGGGGGTCTTGCGGATGGAGGCCTCTGTGTTAAAGCAACCCTATTGGTGTAGCACAGACATGTGTGGGCTTTCTGATGAGAGAGAACCCATAACATGTTTTTAACTGTTCAAAGATCATGCTCCCAGCATTGGCAACTCCCAAAGAGGCCTCAGCAATTCCACTTGCCCAATGCAAAGATTGGCCCGGGTTTCATGGAGACTGAACCCTCGGCAGGGAGCAGACATGGCCCTTCAAAAGGAAGATCACCTTGGCTACAGGTCCTTGCTCTTCGTCACTTTGAATATGTCTTGCCAAGCCCTTCTCTACCCAGCAAAGCTCCTTTAGTACAAAGGTCAGATAAAGAGCTTTACAGACAATAAAAAGCTAAAGGAGTTCATCACTCTGATTGAGGGCAGGCCAGCCAATCACCCACAGACCCACCTTCACCCCACCCGTGGCTGGTCCAACCCCATTACCCGCCCCCCCACCTCAATCAGGGGCGGCCAGTGGCCAACTTCCCACATCCCCTCCCCCTGTGTGGCCTGTTCCAATCCTCCCATAGGGCCAATGACCAGACCCACCCATGCATGAATCTGTGCACCGGGACTCTAGTAAAGTTATAAGTGTGCCATGGAAATAAACCTTCTATGATCTGCTTTGGTAGCTTGATTTAAGAGACACCTCTCTTTCTCAAAATGTTGTCAAAAGCACCTGGTGTTCTTTTAGGCACCTCCCCCAACCCCTGACTCAAGTCCCCTCCCAAGCTAAATCATTAGAGACTTCTCCCCCACACAGATTGATGAGGGCGTTCTGAGTACTTCAGGGCCCAGTGCCTCCTGGGAAGGCACTTCCATGCTTAGGAAAGGACATCCATTCTTCCAGGTTACAGATCACTCTATCATCCCTGGGAAGATGAAAGAGGGAAATGATCCCTCTTCTATTCCCTGACGAGGACACTAGTGAGAAACAAGCTTCACTGATATTATTTTACCTGTTTCTCAAACCCGTGGGATGGGCAGAGCTCTAGCGTCATCTCCACTCTGGGGATCAGGAAACTGAGTCTTCAGGAGTGACTGACACATGGTCACAGAGCTTGTGCAAGGTATAACAACAGCTTAAATGCAAGTCCCTCTCTGAAGGAGTATTCTGATCATTATTGCTTTTTAGAGAAAATCAGATGCAAACCCCGTATCTTTTTCTTACAAACAGGTACGTTTGAGTTCATTTTTAACTTCACATGTGGACTGTGAGTCCTAGTGACTGTGCTGCAGAGGATTCGATGACATAGAGAGCAAATGGGGAGCAGTTCAGTATGCAGGCTCGGAACTAGATCGCCTCCGTGCAGATCCCAGTCCTGCCACTTCCACGCTGGGTGGCCTGGGGCAAGTTGCTTAACTTCTCTGTGCTTACGTTTCCATTACTTTAAAACGGAGATAAAGCCTCACCTCCTAGGGTTTGAGAGAAAAATTCTAGATGAGCTAATAATATATGAAAAGCTCCTGTCACGGGATCTGGCTCGTGGTAAAGTATCCGCTCTCATTCCAAAGCCTGGCCTGTAATTCACACGCAACTGGCTCGGAGTCCATAGTCTGTGCTCTTTTCACTGTCCCACGCTCCCCCAGAATGTGAGAGCTCAGCGGTTCAGCTTCAGTGCCTCACATGTCCACTTTCTGAACCAAAAGACACAACTCCTCTTCGTGGGCCCTGTTTAAGAAAATTCTTTACCAAAATGAAGAGAGTTTGTCTCTGCTTTGGTAAAACACAATTGAAAAAAAAAAATTTTTTTTGCCCGTCTGTAGTTGACTGTATTAAATAAATTATTCACTCTGACAGAGAAAAAGGCGGAACATTTTTGAACAAAGGAAACCGCCCAACCACCTCAGAGAGCTCTTTGGTCTCCTGTGGATCTGAGCAGACACCAGGAGGATCAATGTCTCAGAAACCGAGACGGTGCGTCAGCCATTCAGCAAACCTGTGTCATCCTTGATCGGCCCCTGGGACTCTGGGCTCAGGGGATAAAAGGAGAAGTCAATCAGAAGCGCTAATAAATCCTGAGTCAGAAAACAGAGGAATGTGAAAAATAATGAGAAAACTTCAAGGCAGGTTCAGGGGAGTTCTATTAGAGATCCATTTAACTTTTTAGTCTTTAATTATATGATCTCAGGTAAAAAGAAAAAGTCAGAGAGAAAGAGATGTGCAAATAAGCACACAAGGAACGGAATTGATTCCAACCGAAACGCTGCTCCCTGCTCTGGGAATGAGTGATGCGGGGTCGTGACTCAGTAGAGTCCCTTGTCTGCCGTGTGCGCTCTCACCTCACGCTCAGGGAATGTGAATGAAGGGCTGAAGAGGCACTCTGCTTTTCACACCACCTGGCCCAAAGCCACGCCAGCCTCCCCCTGGTGCTCAACCAAAGCCAGAGCCATCTGCTCCCACGCTGGGGTGGAAGGGCGGGGGAGGGGCCCTGGCTGCACCGTGTCTCCTCACACAGATGTCAGGCTCCAGCGGGTTGCCTCTCAGGATTTTGCAGGGAAATCTCAACCACAGGTTTTTCATCTTACATGCAACTCCAATGTCCCATGATGGATGCATAAAACAGTGTTCCTGCCCGGTCTTCAACATAACCCACAAGAAAGCAACCTCACTCCTTCCTTCTATAAAGCAACAGATCAGACCTTCTCATTTCACACTCCAACCTTAATTGGATTGCATTTTGATGATTTATAGGATGGCAGTCTCGTGTCAGGAGAAGGAAAACAGGGATATTTATCACTGTTTCACCCATGCTAACAACTGCTATGTCTTTATCCCACGCAAGTAAGTTGGTGCGATGAAACCTACAGCCACTGCAGTTTGGTGGCATTCCTGAGATGAAATGTAATGTTCGCAATAATAAAACTCAGCAGGAGTATTTTCTTTGGGGAAAAAAAAAATTAGCATAATGATAGTAATATGCTTTCATCTTCGGGAATGAAAGTGATACCACTTATTTTAAGTTTGTCATAAACTACAGAATGGGTTAAAGTACCTTTTCTCCCAGGAAATTGTGTAGGACGAGTGTGGGAGAGGAGAAAAACAGTTGAAAAGAGTTCAGAGAGGAACTTTGAACACAAAGGAGATTCAGACAGGTAAAATTCTGTCTTGATTAGAGTTCAAACTTTAAGTTATATTTCATATAAAAAAATAAAAATGGAATCATCAGATTTTTCTCTACTTCAATTTGATTACCAGTATATTAAATATACTAAATTCAAATTTTGGCCTATATTATGTTATCAAGAAGCAAATCAAAATCACCAATTTTGGATTGATAGCTGCTGAATTGCATGTCACTTAACTGGTAATTATAATTATTATTTTTTTATACATGAGGAACTTAAGGTGCCAGGGAGTTAAGTAACATCCCATCTACACTAATAAAAGAAAACATGCAAATTAACCATCACTCCACTATACCAAGCCATGCCCACCAGCCAATCAGAAGTGAGTATGCAAATTAACCCAACCAAAATGGTGGCCAGCCACAGAGCTGGAGCAAGGAGGAGACTTGGGTTGCCCCAGCAGTGGAGGAAGCCAAGCTTCCCACCCGCCCTGGCCAGCCCTGGCCTCCACTTAAGGCTACAAAGTTTTAATTATAGAAGATAAATAAATTCTAGATACTTGCTTCCAGCCAGCCCTGGCCTCCGCTCAAGAAGACACTGAAAAAAAAGAAAAGAAAAAGAAAAAAAAGAGGGGCTGGAACTTTGGGTTACCAGGGGGTGTGGGGATGATCAGGCCAGGATGGGATGACAAGGGCTGTTGAGGATAAGCAGACCAACAGGGAGGCCAGTTGGGATTAACCAGGCCATCAGTGGGGGGTGGGCAATTTAGAGTGAGCAGGCCAGTGGGGAGGTAAGATGGGGTAAGCAGGCTAGCAGGAAAGGCAGTTGAGGGTGAGCAGGATGGCACAGGGGGCACTTGGGGGCAAGCTGGCCAGCAGGCAGAGTGCTTAGGGGCAATCTGGCAGGCAGGCAGGGAGGTGATTGGCTGAGCCTGCAGTCCCGGATTGTGAGAAGGATGTCTGACTGCCAGTTTAGGACCGATCCCTGTAAACTGACAGTAGGACATCCTTCAAGGGGTCCCAGATTTGAGACGGTGCAGGCTGGGCTGAGGAACAACCCCCATGCACAAATTTCGTTCACCAAGCCACTAGTTGTCTCATAAATGAGGGAGCAAGGATTGAGCATCAGTCCCTTAACACCAAAGTGGCTTTTTCTCATATCACTCAACTCTCTGAGCCAGAGAACCAAAACAAAGCTTTCTTTCACTCTCTTCTCATAATCAGAGATACTATACCTTGGGCTGGGCACTGAGCAAGAAAGTAAAGAATCGCCCAAGTTCTCCTCTCCGTGGCCACGCCTATCTGTGCTAAGGCCCAGACATACCTCCAAGTTACAGGGTACTTCCTCTCAGGGGCAACTCCTCTGCCCTGACAGCCAGTGGAAAAGCACATTCAGTCTAAGGAGATCGAAGACCAATCTATCAACATCCCAACCACAGTGAGAACAAAACACACTTAAAACCCCGCAATAATTCAACTAAAATTAAACTCAAAGGGGTGAAAGTTTGGAAATGTAAAAATGTATGAAGAGAGGTATCAGGGCACCAATCAAATGGCATGTGGACTGTTGAGCGCTCAGCATGGGGGAAGGGCCAGCTCTATGTTTAATGTATCAAATGTCCTAGGTCAGTGGTAGGCAAACTCATTAGTCAACAGAGCCAAATATCAACAGTACAATGATTGAAATTTCTTTTGAGAGCCAAATTTTTTAAACTTAAACTTCTTCTAACGCCACTTCTTCAAAATAGACTCGCCCAGGCCTGGTATTCTGTGGAAGAGCCACACTCAAGGGGCCAAAGTGCCGCATGTGGCTCATGAGCTGCCGTTTTCCAACCACGGTTCTAGGTGGTGGCACCTGGGTCTCCCCAGACTTTCTCCTTCACTCAGCCTCAGGGAACTGAGAGCTGCAGCCTCTAAAAAGCACCAGGAGCAGCAGAAAAGGAGAGAGAGAAAAACTGGGTAACAAGATTAACTTTCTATCCCTCAGGCAGATATATGCAGAGTGGGCAAAAGCAAAAAATAGAAATCCCCCATCACCTCCTTGCAATCTTCCTCCAGCATTCTCTGAGCAACGTGTACGCCCTCAGCCAACCACAGAAGACTGGCTTCTTCAGCAAACACCTTGGGTTTTATACACCTTTTCTATTTTTCAATTTTCTAATCCATTTCTTCCCCTCTCTTTTAAGAGGAGAGGGGAAAAAAAGCTTTCAAAGTATAATGAAAAGTATACTAGTGAATTGCCGGATGTGTGTGTGCACTTCTGTTTGCATTTAAGTGAGTACTTTGATTCTGTCGACAAAGCACAACATGAAGTGGATACTAGAAAATAAATTCATTTCTCAGGCATAATTCAGGCCTTCCATAACCAAGTGGAAGCCCAAATGATTTGATCAAGCGGGCCTGATAAAACTACCCAGGCATTGCCAACTGTGCAACTTGGTTGAGTGCAATTGCTTAGAAGTCTCATCGTTGTCATCTACAATGCACCAGTGAGGCACTTACCAAGTTTTAAAGAGCATTGCGTCCCACCACTCGCAATGGTCCTAAATGATGAACTCTCTGAGTCTTTATTTTTTTATCTACATAATGGGGAAGTTCAAGTAAATAACATATCCTTCCCAGTTATCTCATTTTCTAAACATAGTCTAAAACCCTCCGTATACCTGAAATAGAAACACTTGTAGATTCTAATTTAAGCCAAGTGAAAGTCAAGAAATTATTGGCATGAAGCAATCAAAGCAGTAGACAAAAGTTAAAGAAATGGAGTTCTAATTCTGGTGGCTCCATTATGTGTTCTGCTTATCTACTGCTGCATAAAAACTCTGCCAAACTTAATGGCATACATAACAGTAAACAGTTATTATGTTCTCTCTCGCCATTCTGGAAGTTTCAGGGCTCAGTAGGTGGCCTCTTTTCAAGGTTTCAAATGCAGTTTTTGTCAGATGGTGCCGGGGGCTGGAGATACCTCAAAGGCTTCCTTGCTTTGCCAGGGCTGTCACCTTGGACTCCAGCAGGTTATGATGGCCAGAATGCCTATGTGTAGCCTGGACTTGCTCACAGCATGGCAGCTGGCTGCCAAAAGGGAGCATTGCAAGAGAGAGCAAGCCAGATTGTTGCCTTCAGTGACCTAGTCTGGGAAGCCATGCTGTATTCCTTTTAGTAGAAGCAATTTACCAAGGCCTGTACATATTCAAGGAGAAAGGAATTAGGCTCCACTTCTTTTTTAAAAATATTATTCCATATTAATTCCAGGTGTACAGCATAGTGGTTAGATAATCATATGATTTATCAAGTGATTTCCCCCAATATTTCAGGGATCTATCTGGCACCACACATACCAACGGTTGTTACAATATGACTGACTATATATGCTCTGTGCTGTACTTTACACCCACGTGACTCTTTTGTAACAGCTACCAACCTGTACTATTTAATCCCTTTACCTTTTCACCCTCCCTGGGCAGCCATCAGTTTGTCTTCTGTATCTATGACTCTGTTGCTGTTTTGTTCACTTATTTTGTTTTTGTAAGATTCCATATGTAAGTGAAATGACATATTTGTCTTTCTCTGACTTATTTCACTTAGCATAATATTCTCGGGATTCTTCTATGCTGTTGTAAATGGTAAGACTTCATTTTCTTTGAGGGCTGAATAACATTCCATTGTGTGTGTGTGTGTGTGTGTGTGTGTGTGTGTGTGTGTATCTCACAACTTGTTATTCACTATCTGTTGATGGGCACTTGGGCTGCTTTCAGATTTTAGCTCCACTTCTTAAAGGGAGGAAAGTCAAGGAACATAAAACACGGTTTTTTGAAACCATCACATTGGATTGGGTCTAGACACTTAAGACTTAGGACTCTATTATTGAATACATTATCAAAATGTGTCATTTTAGTGTCTGAAAGTAAAATACATAACCAATAAGTTCAACTGCATCTCTCAAAATATTGTATCTTTCAAGAGAGCAATAGCAATAATAGAAAACATTCATGGTATGATTATAATTCTAAACGCCTTAAATGGATCCTGATTGCCTGTGGGCACCACTTTTATCCCATATGCCCCTACAGATGCACCTAAATTCAGAGTAGTAAGTTCACACTCAAGAAAACAAAAAAAATCTATGTTTACCATTCCCCACATACAGAACGACTGTAAACTTTTCTTTAGAGCTCTGTGACAGTGGCATTATTTTTGTTTAAGACATTTTTTTCAGTACACTGATCATTATCAAGGACTGTTCCTTTTTCTTCAGATAGAGAATGAACACAACAGCCTAAGTCCAATTCCCAAGTTCCTCCGGGCAAAGGACAGTCTTGTGATCAGTGGACAAATATATGTTATGTTTCTGCTGGCAGGCCCTCCAGAAGAAGCTGTGAAACCACACTTCCAAAGAACAAGCTTTTCCCCATCGGAGGGACACCACACCGATGGCAGGCCAGGCCGCCAGGACAGAACTGTGTAAGAATACCAGAGCCCAGGCCCAAGTATTCCTGAGCACTGAACACGTCTGCTGCTTCCCCCAGAACATTCTATTAAAGGGGCCTCGCTATTTCCAAACACTGCCACAACCTTCACAAAGAGGTGCTTGTGAACGCCACCCCCGGCGCGATCAGGAATTCGGGTGAAGAGTGAAGATACGCAAAGGCCCAGGGTTGAGTTAGACAGAACAGCGCCCCCCTCACTGATCACTGATATATGATGAAGGCAGAACTGTCAGGAGACCTGGCTCTCTGAGTCTTCCAGACCACACCACTTGACTGCAACAGAAATATCCCTGAGGAAGCTTATCCATCATTTCCAAATGAGCGGAATGACCACTGGGAGGTGGTCAGATTGAATTCGACACCATCGCCTCCGGGAGCCTAGGTCCATTCTATGTTAGTCTTGGAATTACACACACACACACACACACACACACACACACACATGAAAGGAAAAGTAGAAAACACCTAAAGAAGAAGAAAAAAACTAATAATAACAAACACAATTTGACTTTCCCCTAGGAATTCATTCTATTAAAAATGCTTCCATGGCCGAGACCGGTTTGGCTCAGTGGAGAGATCGTCAGCCTGCGGACTGAAAGGCCCGGGGTCGATTCCGGTCGGGGGCATGTACCTTGCTTGCGGGCACAATTCCAGTGGGGGGTGTACAGGAGGCGGCTGATCGATGTCTCTCTCTCATCGATGTTTCTGACTTTCTATCCCTCTCCCTTCCTCTCTGTAAAAAATCAATAAAAATATATTTAAAAAAATTTTTTTAAATGCTTCCATGATGCCGAAACCGGTTTATCTCAGTAGATAGAGCATTGGCCTGTGAACTGAAAGGTCAAGGGCATGTACCTTATTTGTGGGCACATCTCCAGTGGGGGGCATGCAGGAGGCAGTTTCTCTCTCATCGATGTTTCTAACTCTCTCTCTCTCTTCCTCTCTGTAAAAAATCAATAAAATATATATTTTTAAAATGCTTCCATGAACCATCAACACTCAAGGGCCTGGGTCTGGGGTTTCATTGTACATGGGTAGAGCACCAAGCATATGCAACAAACATATCTAAAACCGAAGTGCCTGGGTGAGCATAGGCTTGGAAAGAAATCACACTGGCCTCTTGGGAAATTCAGAGGGAAGGTCTGATATGCTTAAAAACATTTCGGTTAACCGAAATGGTTGCCACTCGGTTAGATTTTTACCAGTTTCAAGCCCCTGTGAGTAGTCCCTGCTGAGCTGTGGAATTTCTGCTGAATAATTCACGTGGAAATGTCCCCCAGACTGCTAGTGGTACATGTTGTTCCCTGGGGAGGGCCTAGTGACTATTCTTGCTTAAGGCAGAACAAAGGTGTGAGTGGGGTCTTTAAGCTGGGCAGTGGCTATTTCAGGCCTGGCCACCCTAGGCCCCCAAAATGTAGTCCCCCCATCATCATCTACCCGCTCTATGCCCTCTTCCACCTCCCCCAACTCCCCTCCTACCAACATCTGCAATAAACACAGTTGCCTGTGTCCATAAGTTCTCTTTTTTTGTGTGGATTTTTAAAAATATATTTTATTGATTTTTTTACACAGAGAAAGGGAGAAGGACAGAGAGTTAGAAACATCTATGAGAGACAGACTTCGATCAGCTGCCTCCTGCACGCCCCCACTGGAGATGTGCCCACAACCAAGATACATACGCTTGACCGGAATCGAACCCCGGACCCCTCACAGTCTGTAGGCCGCACTCCATCCACTGAGCCAAACCAGTTTCAGCTATGGCTTGTTTTTAATAGACCTTGTTCATTCAATACAGCCAAGTACCTAAATTCCTAATGTTCTCTGGAAATGCAATGAGATTCCAGAGCAGAGAAATTGCCCTGAAAAAGAGCAAGTTTCAATAAATGAACAAAGATGATGAACAATATTGGTGTGAAATTACAAACCACTGAATCGCCGCTTTACTTTTTTTCACCACTGACTGTATTACTTTTTTCTCTCATAGTCGGTACGCACTTTACACTGAACACAGAGATTTTAGAATTAATTAACATTGAGAAGTGCTTCCTCTGAGCTAAGGACTGTGCAAAAGTGCTTTCAAATGCTTCCATTATACCTAATCTTTCACTCCCCTCTGAGTTCAGATCCCAACTTCTCCTTTTATCCGACCTTAGTAAGTGACTTGACATTTCAGAGCCTCAGTCTCCTCGTGGGGACAATGGGAATAATTATTGTATCTACCTCATAGATACAGAATAAAATAAAATAATGTCAGAATCAAAGGCAATCATGCTGTGTATCTAAATAAGGATTTGGGGAGTTGCAAACATGTGAAAAAAATAGACTTGAAGAAAAAAAATGTTTTAAAAAACATGGAGGGAGTGAAAAGATTAACGAGAAAGGATCAGGCTCTCACCCAGTGGGAACCTGGGGACACCCACAGAGTGTTCCTGGCAGGAAGTACTCTACAACCCCATAGTGGAGTCGCTCCTGTAGTGTGTGAGCTCCGATACTGACTTTGCTCAATAGCTAAGATCCCCACACCAGAAAGTCTGATGAACTGTATTTGAATTATGTGACTTCCCTTTGGGTATATTGGTTAAAGCAAAGAAGGATCTGGCAAAAGGGACCCCATCAACTTCAATGGTGATACAAGAGACCCTGGATCTAGACTCCCACCAAGAGCACACAGAGTGGGAGAAGGGAGTTTCACAGTGGAAACCGAATGCCATCAGAGGGAAGGAGAATGGATGATCCATATCCCCCAACATGACGAAAGTCTACTATATTACAGAACACATGGCGCATGTCAGAGCTCAATAAATGTCATTTGTCTCGCTTCCTTATGATGCCGCTATTGCAGTCCCCTTGTGTGCAGGAAGGTTGGGTGACTTTTTCCAACTGCATACAAACTAACTCAGCCAAAACATCTGAATTGCAAGACCAAACACCTCCAGTGGGAAGAGTTAGAGAGGGCAAAAGTTAGAGACTAAACAAAGGACTGTTTAGAAGGATGAGGACTGAGAAAAACTGTTTGGGATTTAGCTCTTATAAACTTGCTTTTCCTTAGGCACAGCATGCATTTTCAATGTCATGCTTTTAAACGGGGCAGTCTGTTCTGTGATCTCAGGACACGCGTGCCTGCGGGGTCAGGTATCATTACTTCCCCTTGGAGAAGCTTCCTGTTCAACAAAAGCAAAGCCCAACTCGCTCAGAGAGGTTAGAGGGGGTAAATACAAGTTTTAACCTCCTGGTCCCTGGTGAAATGAGAAGAGGATGGTAAATGTTTACGAAGCCGGACACACATGAATTTTGCAGCTCATCTCACATGCGGGAAGAGCCACCTGAGGCAGCTGAGACAGCGGAAGGAACTGGTATCTTCTGACTGTTATCTGGAGAGGATTTGCCAAGCTGGAGACACCAGTCATTTCTCATTGATATCAAAGGCTGCTGCCACCACAAAAACACTAAAAAATAAAGAAAAACAATACATTTGCTTCCCTGGGTTGCTTCCCCAACTCTGTTACACATTATGTTTCCAAGAAAATTGTAAGTGCAGCAAGTAGCAAGGGTCTGTGTACTTTGGGTGGGAGACAAGAGTTTCCTTTACATAAAAAAAAAAAAACAGATAAGACATGGAGAAGAAACACAACGAGACTTTTAGGAAAGATGGGGAGGTCCTCAGACATCGGCATAAACATTAAAAGACAAAATTGAGTCCAGAGAACATATGAAGAGATGCAGGTTTAGAGAAGATGTGTGACCATGTCCACCCTAAGGAAAAGCGCATCAAGGTATATCCAGCTTCTGCTTAGAATCATAGGATTTCAGGGTCATCACTAAGGGACACTTTTTGATGGTGGTGACGCCTCGGTGTAAGACTGTATAACTCGTCCTCAGTCCATGAGAAGAGGAAACGAGCACTGAAGATGCCAGGCCTCCCTTGGGGGATGTAGTAAGTGGAAGAGACTCAAAATGGAGCAGGAGCCACCAGAGGTAACAGCAGAGGAACTGAGGAGGCAGGGAAAGAAGAGGGGGCAGACAACCCAGGGGTCAGGGCAGGACCTGGATGGAAGTCAACAATTCCAAAGGAGGCCACAGGATGGCAGAGTGGAGTCTGACGAGGGGGAACAGCAGCAGGAGGATGGTAGCTACAGAGAAGAGCATGTGAACAGCTGAAGAACCAATGGGAATGAGAGGGCATGTGAGTAACCACAGGATAGCTGATCAGTAGACACCAACCATGAGCAGACACTCTGATGTTCTATGGCTCCGTCTGTCACAGTGCAGGAGAGAGGAGACTATTACCCCTGTTCCCAGATCAGGAAACTGATCTCAGCAAGAGTGAGTAACTTGCCCACATTTAGTAGAAGCAGGCTCCAAACCCAGGTCTGCTTCCAAAGCTCTCATTCCTCTCCAGTGCCCTAAGCCCCCACCCCTGTGTCCACCCTCCAAGGCTAGCAAGATCTGTAAAGCAAGATCCAACTTTTATGACCTTTTAGTATATTAATTTGCCGGTTTTATAGGTTAGAGTCAAATATTTTTATTTGGGTCTGCCTTTTCAGTACAAGCACTGTTCTAAGCCTTACGCATAAGTTATTTCACTTCATCCTTGAGACAGTTTTTTAAAATCGCAACATATTACTAGTCATTCGCACACTGTTTCTGCCACGCGAGAGGGGAGGGGCTGGAAGGATGAGCCATAAAAGTGCCTCAGTGAGGCAAAGAGAAGGTCGTGTCACCGCACACCAGTGTGGCTGGGGCAGCAGAAGGGCTAGAGGCATTGGTACCATCCCTCCCAGGGGCCAGGTGCATCCAAGAGAAAACACATCAGGCAGCTCAGGACCACAGTCACCACGTGATTTTGCAGGATGGCAGACCCTATAGGTTCATAGGCTCTTCCTTAGCTATGAGCACGATTCTGCCAATGAGGAAAGAAAAATGATTCTCTGGAGATGGAAAGACCAGAAAACCAGTCTCAGTGCCACTATATAACAGCGAAGTCACCTGAGACAAGTCACTTCCCATCTCTGGTTCTCCTTCCCCACATGGAGAGAGTGGAGGGGGGTGGCCTTGAATCATCTCCACCAGCCCTGCCAGTTCCGTCAATATTCGCTTTCTGAAGACTTTCTGGCCACAGTGGCCTTGAAAGGAGAGTTCCTTCCTCCTGCTGATAAACATAGTCTGTTTGCTCAGCAAGAAGAAAGAGCATGCATATTCAAGCCAGGCACTGTTGGACGGTGACACAGTTTAACGATGCTAATCTGCTGCGTGGCAGTGCAAGCCAGCAGCGGCTTCACAGATTTATAAAGATGTTCTTAACCTCCACGGCTGGGGTCCATCGCAAACTCGCATGTGCATTGGTAACTTCATTTAGCCCCCTCCTCGCCCTGGTTCGTTAGCTGGGTCTTTGGCACGTAACAGAGACCCTCCCCTCAGAGGGCAAGTACATCTTCCCATCTATCGTAAGAATCTAAATCTCATCTCAGGATGACTCCATAGTGGTCCAAGGTGCCATTTGAGGGATCAGGATTTTCTGAGAACAGGTCAATGGCTGCCCTGATCTTGGCTAATGGTGCCGGCCTCCCAGGCTCAGGACCCTGGACAGGTGTGCCACGCGGAATCAGCCGGCAGATGTGACCTGAAACCCTGCGAGTCTATTTGGGGGATTGGCGAGAGCCGCCTCCGAAGTTAAATAGGGCAGGCTATCTCCGCAAGCAACACGGTGGAAAACTACCTCAGTCGAAATGTGCAGGCGCTGCAAATGAGAGGCTGCTGTTTTCCAGAGAAGTACTGCCCATAAAAGGGGCGGGGGTGGGGGGAGAGGGACTCATAAGACTCTCACCAGTGTCTATTATTGTAAAATGCCAG
>PVJN01054080.1:0-13496 GCA_004026805.1 Lasiurus borealis | reverse complement strand
GGGAGAGGTTAGGGGGAGATGGGGGAGAGGTTAGGGGGAGATGGGGGAGAGGTTAGGGGGAGGCGGGGAGAGGTTAGGGGGAGGGAGGGGAAGAGTTAGGGGGAGGGAGGAGCCGGGCCGGGCGCGGGGCCCAGGAGGGGGCTGAGGCGGGTGCCCATCGGGACGTGCCCAGGTCCTAGGAGGGGCTCCTCCCTCTGGGCTCCCGTCTGCTCTGGGCCCCTTCCCGCCACCCTCCTCCCCACCCTCACCCCCACCCTGTGCAGAGGCCCTTTATCTCCCCTCCAGGCAGGGGCCGCCCGGTGCCCCCACTGTGCGCGGCAGCCAGCATGTGGAGCGGCGGAACAGGCAGGCGAGTGGGCGCGTGAATGGGCGCAGTTCTCCCACCCCGGACCTTCGTTCCTCAGCTCCAGCCTCCGGCCTTTCTGCTCCTCACACCCCCAAGCACCCCCTCTCCAGCCCCTGAGGCCCCAATTCGCAGGAAGTCCTCCTGCCTCTCCCAGGTGCTGGGGGGGCTCGCCTCGGGGAGCCCCCACAGTGCTCCGCTCCGGGCGCCCACCCCCGAGCCTCCACCACCCCCAGGAGCTCCCAAACACAGGCCCGGGTCTCAGCCCCCAGTCCCCCCGCCAAGTTGGGCTCATCGCGGGCACAGACGCAGAGTGCGTGCTTAGGAGGAGGGAGGGGCGTGGGCGTGGGGGAGGAATGAGTGAGTGGACGAACGAACGAATGAATGAACACACACACACTCACATATCTGGCCTCCTGTCGTTTCTTTCAGGGCAAAGGGAGTCTGGGACCAGGCCCCCCTGGCAGGGCTGGGGGCTGGGCCCCGGGACCGAAGCAGGAGAGAACCCGGGGTCACGCCCAATTGGTGCCGGCCCCGGGCCGGCTGAGCGGAAGCCACGTGGCATTTCTGGCCCCAGCACGCTTCCCCACGTCCCAGGCGGTGGTGGTGGGAGCTCTGCTGGGCAGATCACATGCAGGGGGCACCCCATACCTCAGTGGCCGCTGAGTTACCCACACCGACGCCCCAGCTGGGGGGGAGGAGGCCGGCCCAGCGGGGCCAGGGCCCAGGCAGCAGCCGCCATTCTTGGGGGCCTCTCCTGCTCAGCACCCTCTCACGGTGGCCCCCCAAATGTGGCAGGGTCTCCCCAGGGAGACCTGACCATGGGACTGCCAGGCCCCTGATCCGGGCCGCGCCGGGGTGACCCCAGGAGGCGCTGAGCCGCCCTGTCCAGCAGGCGCGTGCACACACACACACACGCACACGCACACGCACACGCGGCCTCGGTTCTGCTCGGGGCCGCCTCCCCTTCTCCCAGCTTCCCCGGCCCAAAGGGGCTCGGAAGCAGCCACGTGTTGTCACTGGAAACACCAGCCTGTGTGTCCCCCTCCCCCAGAGTGTCCCCGGGAGGAGGTGTGGGCACCGGCGGGCGGTGTTTTAATTAGCAGCAGGCCGCTCCCACCCCGGCTCGGGGCCACGGTAAACACGTGCCCGTGCGCCAAACGCGTGCCCGTGCGCCGAACACCATCAGCAGGCCTCCGGGAGGTGGGGAAGCGCAATCTCTCACCAGAGGCCGCGTGACTAACGGCACATCGAAATGAAGAGCCGTAATGGCCCTTAAATCCCAATTAAAATCCTGCTCGTGGCCTGGCTGGGCCTGGAAGGAAGAAACCCCCAGCTTGTCAGCGCTGAGGGGGGCGGGGAGAGCTGAAAGGGCCTTTGGGTGGCTGGGCCTGGGGCTGGGGCTGGGGAGAGGGGCACGGCGCTCCGGGGGGGGTGGAGGGGGAAGGACGCCGGCGGCCGGCGGTCCCCCTGGCATGGAAAGGGGCCTGACGCCACCGCAGGAGCGGAGCGGCGTTTCCTGGATCCTTAAAAGGGAAGGAAGTCATCCCGGACGGTGGACCGCACTGGTTCCCCTTCCCCGTGCCCTGGGGCTGGGAGGGGGGCTCGGGGAGGCTGCACCCTGGGGTTCGGGTGGGCAGGCCCCCTTTTGGGGTTCACTCAGGGGCGGCTACTAGTCTCACCTCTCCTTCCTGCCCCTGGAGGACCGTCTGCTGCAGCAGGTCTGTGTGCAAGAAGCACCTACTGCCCTGGCCGGTGTGGATTAGTGGATAGAGCGCCGTCGGCCTGCGGACTGAGGGGTCCCGGGTTCGATTCTGGCCAAGGGCACATGCCTGGGGTTGTGGGCTCAATCCTCAGTAGGGGGCATACAGGAGGCAGCCAATCAATGATTCTCTCTCATTATGGATGTTTCTCTCTCTATCCCTCTCCCTTCCTCTCTGAAATCAATAAAGAAATATATTTTAAAAATATATAACCTACTTTCACAAGTTATTAGAAGAAGAAGAGGAGGAGGAGGAGAGGAGGAGGAGAAGGAAGAAGAGGAGGAAGAGGAAGAAGAAGAAGAAGAAAACCACCTACTGTGTGCTCTTCCAGAAAAGCAGCAGTGCCTGATTATGGGGGGGGGACCCCAGGGTGAGCTCGGACACAGGGGTGCCCATCCCCAGCCAGCAGCCTGCCCGGAGGTGACCACGTGGAACCCAGGCCCAGGCCCCGGGCAGGTCTGCGTGCAGTGGCCAGCCCCTCGGAGGTGCCATCCCAAGTGACTCTGGACCGGCCCTCAGCCCGCTGCCCTCCTGGCCTAGGGAGGGCTGGCCCCGGCCCGGGCTCTAGGGGCGCTCGCCAGCTCTGCTTCGCAACTCAGGGACGCCTCCCTGGCAGGCCGGAGCGCAGCGGGGAGCCCCGCACGGGGCCTGGAGCCCCGAGGCCTGTGACTGACGGGGATCCTGTGGAGGAGGACGCCCCCGTCGCAGTGACTGCCCCCCACAGGTCCCCCGGGCAGGCCGCAGGGCCTCCCAGGCAGGAGGTGGCCTGCTTCACCGGGTGGGTGGACCTGAGCAGCCCGCCAACCTGCAGAGTCCCTGTGAGCCCGCAGGCCAGCGGGGGTCAGGAGGGACACGCCGCCCTGGCCTCTGGGTCCTCCCTGCGGGACCTGGGGCTGTGCAGGGCTCCGGCTCTGCCCAGGCCCCCTCCCGCCCGGGCTCCTGCTGCAGGAACTCCCCGGGTTCCATCCCTGGCCTGTGCACCAGAGGGTCCCAGGTTCGATTCCACGTACCCCCGCTGTGGGCTCGCTGCCTGCCCTCCCCCACCCCCACCCCCACCCCCGTCAGGGTGCACACCGGAGGCAACCGGCCCATGTGTCTCCTGACTCTGATACTCCTCTTTCTCTCTTCCTCTCTCTCCCCCCCACCTTCCTCTCTTCCCTTCCACGCTCTGAAAAGCGATGGGAAAAGCAGGTGAGGATTTTTAAAGAGGAAGCGCACGCAGCTGCCAGGTGGCCCACCGCCTCGGGGTTTTCCAGGACTTGCCCTTTAATCCTGGGGCAGCCACCCCCACGGTCTCCCTTCTGCTGATGGGAAAACTGAGGCGCAGGGAGGGGAAACCCCCGGCCCAAGGCCACCCAGCCAGCAGGTAAGCGGCCCTTTGGGGATTCAGGCCAGACTCTGGCTTCAGGCCCTGGGCGTGGCCTCTTGCTGTCGGGATGCTTACCACCCCCACCTCCACCCCAGGTGGCTCCCAGGGGGCACGGGGACGCCTCGGGGGAGGGGCGAGGAGGCAGTGAAGTCCCTGCTGCCAGAAGCAGGAGAGCTGGTTCCTCCCCCCCCCCGCCACCCCCGCAGAGGAGGAGGAGGAGGCAGGGCCCGTTCTGAGGCTCTAACGCAGCGGTTCTCAACCTGTGGGTTGCGAGCCCTTTCACAGGGGTCGCCTAAGACCATCGGAAAATGCAGATACTGACATCACGATGCATCACAGCAGCAACATGTCATGGTTGGGGGTCACCACCCCATGAGGAACTGTGTGCAAGGGTCACGGTCTTAGGAAGGTGGAGAACCACTGCCCTAAGGGCTCCAGGAGCGAGTTCCTAGCGCTTTAAAAGCGGCTTCGGGGCTGGGCGCGCCCTGGCTGCGTGTATCAGGGCAGGGGAGTGGACCGAGGGAGCGAGGGAGCGAGGGAGCCCGGGCCCCGGCGGCATCCATTCCCGCCCCCGGCTCCGGCCCGGCCGCCGGGCGCAGAGAGCCCGCAGGAAACAGGACAGCGCGGCCGGGGCTGGCGATGCATCACCCAGAGGAAGCAGCTGTGCTGCTGAGAGCTGAACGCCGACAAGAGGAAGAAAACCCCAGCTGCAAGACGGCCGCTCCGCCTGTGGGCAGCGCTCTGCCACGCTCTTAACCAAAGCTGTTGGCCAGTTAAACAGAGACCACGGGGCGGGGGGGGAGGGGAGGGAGTGGGAATCCTTCACCGGCGCTCTGCCCTCCCACCCAAACCCCAAAGCCACACACACACACCCCTCCCCCGCAAAGAGACAGAGCCACGAACGCTCCTGCCTTCTCGTGCCCTCTGACCTCAGCGACGGGAGCCGTGAAATCTCACCGCCCCATGCTCCTGAGGCTGAGGCCGGCACCCTCCCCTGGCAGCCATCGCTTCGAGGTTCCCACACACGGCCATCCGCCTGCCCCTTGATGACCCCCCAGGGATGGTGCCCTCAGTCCCTTATAGGGCAGTTCTCTCGGGGTTAAGCAGACCTTCCCTCTCCCGGGCAAACGCCCGCCTGGCCTCGTGGCCTCGGACGCTGGGCGGGGGGCAGGGGCTCGGGCCAGCTGTGCTGAGCGGTGCAGTCACCCCCGCCACCCGGCAGACCCTCAGCAGCCCAGAGCTTGAGCGGCTGGCAGCCCAGCAGGTGGCGGGCGGGGGCAGGGAGGTCTGCACGTGAGTCCGAGTGAAGAGTGCCAGCCCGCCCGCCTCCGGGGCCTCCATCCACCCACGTGCTGGTGGGCCAGGCGGCCTGTTTCCTTAGCCACTGGGGGTCACCCCACCTCTGGGACAGGCCCGGGTGGCCCCCGGCGCTCGGAGTCCACGCGGGGACAGACGTGAAGGACCACCAAGGCCTGGGAGCACGGGGTAGGCGCCGGCAGCCCCAGGCCACGTGGGCCGGGAGTGGCCAGCCGGTGGGAGGAGCCCTGGTGAGCGGGGGGGGGGGGGGGCAGGGACCGGGGCAGGCCCAGGAGCGGCGGCAGGTGGGTCGGGGGGCGCGTCCCCGCATCCTGCCCCGGCGGGTGGCCTACCTGTGTGAGCAGCTTGTCACCCTCCAGCAGCTTCACCTTGGTCTCCAGCTGCCGCACGTAGGCGGCCGAGGGATCTGCAACAGACGGGGGCACAGGAGCGTCAGATTCTGTCCCAGCAGGCGCGCGGCTCTCCCCCCCCGCCCCCCCCAGCAGAAAGGAGGCGAGGGCTTCCCTCGCTGGCTGGTCCTGGCCGCCCTGCAGCCTCGGCAATGCTCCAGGCCCACCAACGTCCCCTCCGCGCCCCGGGTGCAGGGGAGGAGGCTGAGGCTCCAGGACCCGCCACCTCAGCCTTCGCGGGCCCGGTGCTCGGGATTCTACCAACGGGGAGCGGAGTGGGCACCCAGGGCCGCAGCCCCCTCCTTCCCTGCAGGACTCTGCCAGCGCCAGGCCAGCCATGCACTCCCGCCCACACCCCCGTTCCCGTTCCCAAATGCGGCGCGGGGTGAAATGCACTTCCCTCACCACCCTGGCCCCTGGGCAATCCTGTCAGGAAAGCAGGCCCCCACGCCCGCCACCAGGACCCTGGCCCTGCCCCAGCCACCTCGGCCAGAGGAGGAGGTGATGACAGAGTCACCGCAGGCCTGCCCGCCCGAGAGGAGGGCGCCCGGCTGGGTGGAGGCGGACCTCGGGGCAGGGCGGCCAGGCCAGGGTTCCGAGGACTCCCTCGTCTTATACACCCAGTCGTCTTCTAGGCCGGAGAATACGGTACAGACGCTAGAGGCCCAACGCACGAAAATCCGCGCAAGAGGCCTTCCTTCCCCCGCTGCTGGTACGGGCTTCCCTCCGGCACCCGGACCCGGGCTGCTTCCTTCCGGCCCCGGCTTCGACAGGAAGGACATCTGTCCTAATTAGCATATGGCCCTTTTATTTACTTATTTATTTATTTATTTATTTATTTTTAATATATTTTATTTGTATTTTACAGCGAGGAAGAAAGAGGGACAAAGAGCTAGAAACATCGATGAGAGAGAGACATCGATCAGCCGCCTCATGCACACCCCCCTTTCTGGGGATGCGCCCGCAACTAACGTACATGCCCTTGACCGGAATCGAACCTGGGACCCTTCAGTCCCCAGGCCGACGCTCTATCCACCGAGCCACACCAGTCTTGGCCCTTTTATTTTCTTAGATGTGCCTTTTTAAAGAGCTACAAACAGGTGAATGGGCTCAGTGACTGCGCTTTGACATTGCCAGCCACTGACGCCACTCCCGCTGTTAACCCGAGGGAGGCAGCAGGGCAGCCCGGAGGGGGCCAGACCGCGGGCCCGGCCAGCCGCCCTCTGCCCACTCCTCCCCGATCTGGCCCGGGCGCCCTTCCTGAGGCCCAGCCCCAGGCTGCCCTTCCCCCGGCTCCACAGGACCCAGGCTGCCTCCTGCACGGCCCAGAGAAGCCCTCCACCACAGGGGGCCCTGTCCCCGCACTCAGCCGCACGTGGCCGGGAGCCACAGAGCAGGCATCGGGTCCCCGCAGCAGGTGCCCTCCACAGGAAGGATGGGAGCGGGGTGGGCCCTGTAGGGGTGGAGGCAGGGGACTCCCAGGAAGGCAGGACACCCCGGGAAGGGCTGGACACGAGGGGGGGCCTCCCCACAGCCTCGGGCCAGCCGTGATCCCACGGGGCGCCTGGGAGCCGCGGCCTCTGGGAGGCGGGCGTGTAATTACATTAATCCCGGGGTTTGCCGTCACGAGGAGGGGCCTCGCGGGAGGGGAGCGTCCCTCCCAGCTTCGCTGCTGCCGGTGGGGGGGAGGGGAGGGGAGACTCCAGGAGGGACGCCAGGGGTGGCCACGTTCCCGCAGACCTGCCAGCCCCGCTTGGGCCCTGGACCAGTTAATACCAGAGGCTTCAGGATGCAGCTTCCAGGGGGGTGGGGGTGGGGAGACAGGGGGCGGGGAGCAAAGAGGCTCCCTGCAACATGCTGGCTCCCAGGAGCCACACACCAGCCGGGCTCTGGGCGTCCTCGCAGGCCTTCCGTCTGCCCGCCGGCACGGTCCGGTCCGGTCCAGCCCGGGAGCCGTGTGCCCAGCCCCCGCGTGGCCATCAGGAGGCCCTGCGTCCCGGGGAGCTGCCAGGCCCGCCCCATCGCCCCTCCTAGCCGGCCGCCTCCCTGGCCAGGCAGCGTGGCCCCAGCCGCACCTCCAGTCCCGACGGGGAGAATGTGGGGGCCAGAGGCCGCATCCGACCGCCCCCGGAACTCCTCCTCCCGAGCTCACGGCGCGGCACACAGGAGGCCGAGCCTCAGAGACAGAGTCCATCCCGAGGGCACGGCGTGGGCAAAGGCACGGCGGTGGCACCGGGCCGGCGGGTTCAGGGACACCCGCCCGGGGCACCTGCCTCCTGGCACACGCTGCAGCCGCAGAGGTGCGGGCCGAAAGTGAGACGGCCGTTATTTATGGATGAAGCAGGCGGGCGGGCGGAGGCGGGCCTATCGGGGGAGCATCAGGTTCCTGTGAGGACACCTCCTCCGGCTGGACCTGCCCGCCCCCCTCCACCCCGGCGCTGCCCATGGGGCCTGCAGGGCGGCACGGGCCAAGGCAGCCGCCGGCAAACTCGGCACCGACTCCCGCATTCCCTGGTCGTGGGAAAGCGCTCTCACGCCCGTGCCGGGCACGGAGGAGGGAAGCTTCCCTCCCGCCCGCGCCCACACCTCTCTCGGAGCAAAACCCCAACCCTGCCGTCACCCCATCATGCACGCACCCCCACCCCGAGCCAGGAGCGAAGTCCCGGGGTTACCCGCCCCGGGGGATGGGAGGGGAGCCTGTGTCTCCCTCAGCAAGGCCAAAGTCACCCTGAACACACGGCAGGGGTCTCCCGTTCACCGCCCGACCGGCGCCGGGTCCAGAGTCCCGCTCGTGGGAACTCCCCTTGCCGCTGAGGAACGAGAAGGAAGGGCCTGCGGGGAGGGGGCCCGGCCCTCTCCCTCCGGAGCCCACAGAGGGGAAGAGAAACGGACGGGCGCCGAGGAAAGCCGACAACTGCGTGCAGGGCAACGGCCCTCTCTCCACGCCGGCCGCCCGCGCAGCCTCTGCTAAGAAGGCGCTCAGGCTGGCCCCGGGCTGCCGTCTGCCCCGCTGTGGGCTGTGCCGCTCCAGGGACTCCCCCCCACCCCCGCCCCACTGCCCGCGCCCTGCTCACCCAGGGCTGTGGGGGCGCCTGGCGTGTGATTCTAGGACAGCGGTTCTCAACCTGGGGGTCGAATGACCCTTTCACAGGGGTCACCTAAGACCAGTGGAAAACACCTATTTCCCATGGTCTTAGGAACCAACACACAGCCCCTCGGTGTAGCAAAGTGTAGCCATGTAGTTTACTGTTGTCCTAGGAAGACTGTTGCCCATGCGACACCACGATTCAAGACAACATTTCACTTATTTGTCATTAGAAATAAATATTTCACAATATATAATTACATATTGTTTTTGTGATTAAGCACTATGCTTTAATGATGTTCCATTTGTAACAATGAAAATACATCCTGCCTATCAGATATTTACATGACAGTTCATCACAATAGCAAGATGACAGCGATGAAGTAGCCACGGAAGTAATTTTATGGTTGGGGGTCACCACCCCATGAGGAGCTGTCTTAAAGGGTCACGGCCTTAGGAAGGTTGAGAACCACTGCTCTAGAAGCCAGGAGGCGCTGTCCACACCTGAGCCCGTGTGGCTGTCCCCTCGCCCGCCGCCCTGATCTCACTGGGAACGGGCGTCGCTGAGGGAGAGGCCGGGATGCCGGGCCCCACAGCAGGGCAGCCCCTGCCTCCTCCCGTCTCTTCTCCCCGGACACACAGACGCACAGTGACACACAGACCGGACTGTCCTCTAGGGGAGGGGCCTGGGCGTACACACACACACACACACACACACACACTCACGACGGCCGCCCTCCTGGGGATTCTAAAGTCCACGCAGCCCGGCCGGCGTGGCTCCGCGGCTGAGCGCCGACCTATGAACAGGAGGTCATGGTTTGATGCCCGGCCCGGGCTGTGGGCTGGATCCCCCGCAGGAAGCGTCCGGGAGGCAGCCAAAGCGTGATTCTCTCTCTTCATTAATGTTTTTCTCTCTCTCTCTCTCCCCCCGCCCTTCTGCTCTGAAATCAGTACCCACATATTTTTAAGTAAATGCGTTTACAAACTAAAATAAAAATCCAGTCCACACGGGGCTGCAAACCCCGGCAGAGCCATAACTGTTCACATCTCCTGCCTCCTGGGCTCGGTGCCGAGGGACCCCCCCTCCTGGCCCGGCCCTGGCTTTCCTTGGTGGTGTGACCCCCGGCGTGGGCAGGGCTGACCTGGGGGGGCGGGGGTGGAGCCCCAGAAGGGCTGGGCCGAGCCTCTTGGGAGCAAAAGCGGGAGATGTTGCTGGCGTCAGGAGAAAGGGCTCACGTCAGATGTCAGCCAAGAGCGGAGGCGGCCAGCCGGGGGCCCCGTCCGGCAGAGGCGGGCGCAGGGGGGGGGACCCGGGAGGGGAGGACACCAGGGGACACGGTGGCCACTCGGGGAGGCTCCAGGGTGGGGCAGGGGCAGCTCGGCGTCCCTGCAATTAATTCGGCAGCAGCCGGGGGCCGCCTGGTCAGCAACAACAGCACAGACTCGGCGTGGGGACCGAGAGGGGCGCTCGCCGTTTCCCATAAAACCCACGGCAAGGAGACCGCCGGCCCAAGGATCACCCGCCACGCCGGCTACCGATGCCACCCCGCCCCTGAGGGCCGGGGAGGGGGAGGGGCAGGCCGCCCAGGAGGAGGCCAGGGTCTGTCGGCGACGAGTGGCGGTGGTCCGGTGCCCACCGCCCGGGCCTGCTAGCGGGCCGTGTGGCTGGGGGAACCCCGCCGGGTCCGGGTCCCAGCCCTGGCCACCCCCCCACGCACCCTGGGGGCTCAGGGGCCCCGCGTGACCTCACAAGGGACCTGTTCTCGGCTCGGCAGGCTCCAGTCCCCCACCTGTGGACTGAAGGGTCCCAGGTTCGATTCCCGTCAAGGGCATGTACCTTGGTTGCGGGCACGTCCCCAGGAGGGGGCGTGCAGGAGGCGGCTGATCCATGTTTATCTTTCATCAATGTTTCTAACTCTCTATCCCTGTCCCTTCCTCTGTAAAAAAATCAATAAAATATATATATATGTGTGGAAAAACAATGTTGGAAGGCTGCTGTGAGGGCCAGGAAAGGCAGCAGCTGTGAAAGCCTGGCGCTTAGTAGGTGCTCAATAAAAACCGCCCCGTTGCTCACCCCCCCAACCCCCCAGTGTGGTTCTGTGGTCGGGCATCCTCAACCGATAAACCAGGAAGTCCCACGCCGGACTGCAGGCTCCATCCCCAGTGCAGGGCGGGCAGGAGGCAGCCGACCAGTGATCCACCCGGATGAGGACATCCGTGATGTTTCTCTGTGTCTCTCCCCCTTCCTTCCTCTCTGGAATAAAAACAAAACCAAACCAACGCCCGTCCTCCCTTGCCCACACTCTGATGCGGCCCTGACAGGAAAGCACGAGAGCCGAGGCTTGCCGGCTCCCAACCCAGGGCACCCCCACCCCGGGGCTGGCTGCCCGCACCCGCTCACCTGGAGACAGGGACGGCCGCTGGGCCTGGCTCCCCCGGGGCCCCCGCCCCTGCCTGCCTTTCTGGTCCAGCCCAGACGGGGCCTCACCCGGGACTCAGACAGCGGGGTCTGACTCCGGTTTAGGAACGTCACGCGTGAGAAGCAAACACGGTATCATTGGTTCGCTTGTCAGGCTGTCCCCCCTCCTCGCCTTCACGTTGAGATGTTGGTGGCACAGTGGCCGCAGGACTGGGGGGGAGGGTTGGACAGACCGAGGCGGATCCGGGCACACTGAGGAGAAGCCCGCCCAACCCCGCGTGTGGAGTCCCCGGGCAGTGAGGGCCTCGGCACGCGTGGAACACGGGCGGGAGGGACCTGGTGGCTGATGGACAGCTATCGACCAGTGAGTGCTCACTGGCACCCGGGACAGGGACCGAGGGCGGGAGCAGGTGCCTCCAGACCGGGTCCAGCGCAGCCTCCCTCCTCCCGGCAAACCGGCCCCCACCGAAAGCCCCCCGTACGCCGAGCCCCGTGCAGGCGGAAAGACGGGTCCGGCGAGGGAGAAAGGGACCGGCGGGAGGAGGAAGGGCCCAAGCCTGCGGGAGCCCAGGTCCCCAGCCCTTGAGGCGTCATCCGGGGTCTAATCTGAACCTTGCAACCAGTCGGAGCCTGGGGTGCGAGGAGAGGCTCAGGAAGGACAGAGCCCCTGGGGCTGAGAGCACCCCCAGCGGCCCCGGCCACACTGGGGAGTGAGGAGGGGTGGCAGGACCTGGCTGCCTCGTGGGGGTGCTGCGGGCCCCCCCATTCGGAGAAAGCGGACACCTGCGCGTCCACCTGAGGTCACTGGGGGACTGAGAGGCTGGCTGGCAGGGAGGGAGGGAAGAGGCGGGCAGGGAGGAGGCGGGCAGAGGCCTCGCCCTGCAGAGTGCGCGCCTGGGGGGTGTGGAGCCGGCAGACTGGCCGCAGGGGCTGGGCAGGAGTGTCCCCCCCAGAGCCTCGGAGTCCCTCAGTGCAGAGGGAGCCTTGCAGACGAGGGTACGGGCCCTGGCGCTGGCGGAGGCGTGGGTGGGGGTCTGGGATGCGGGGGGCTGCCGGCTTCCCCCCCTCACCCGTTGCCCGCCTGTCCTGCCATCCCTCTGGGGCTCAGCTCTCTGAATGCCCCCCAGGGCCCTTCGCCCAGTAAACCCGGCGGAACCTGCCCTTTGGACCCAAGGGTGGCCCCACAAGGAAGGGAGCACATCATTTCCGGGATTCAAAGGTCACCCACGCCGCCCCTGGGCAGGGCCTGGGAAACCCTTCACTTCCCCCCGTGACCCACAGGAGGACCAACAGGCCAGAGGCCCACTGTCCCGCTGGCCGGGTGCCTGGTGGCCGTGGCCCCTGAGGATGGGCCAGGGGGTGCGATTCTCATGGGAGAGGGAGGGGCCAGCGCCACAGTGCGTGAGGGGAGACCGGGGTCCGCTGTGTGACCTCACACCGGTGGCCGGACCTCTCTGAGCCTCCGCGTCCTCCTCCTAGAGGAGGGCGACAGAGCCGCTCACTAAGCTGCCCGGGGAGGGGAGGGGGCGTGGCTCCCGCTGCAGCTCAGGCATGGGGGGGGGGGGCGTCAGCAGTCCTCTCACAGGTCCTCCCAGAGCCTGCACACACACAAGAACTTGATCTGAACCTTGCAACCACCCAGAGCTGGGGGTGCGAGGGCAGGCTCAGGGAAGGACAGAGCTCCTGGGGAGGAGAGCACCCCCAGCGGCCCCTGCCACACCGGGGAGTGAGGCTGTGTGGCAGGGCCTGGCTGCCTCCTGGGGGTGCTGCGGGCCTGCCCCCTGCCCCCCCCCCATTCGGAGAAAGCGGACACCTGCGCGTCCACCTGAGGTCACTGGGGGACTGAGAGGCTGGCTGGCAGGGAGGGAGGAGGCGGGCAGGGAGGAGGCGGGCAGGGAGGAGGCGGGCGGGGTCTCCTCGCTGCTCCACCCCTGTCTCAGTCTGTGCCAAGGCCCGTACCCTCTTCTGGCCCAACCTCCCTGCAGACCTTGCCACCCTCTGAAGCCGTCCTGCTGGATTCACTGTCCCTACGGCTCTCAGCCTCAGCCCCCTCCCAGTCCTGCTCCTCTCAGACCCCCCCCCCTCTCCCTACCTCCCATCAGGAGGTACGCGTGGCTGTCCCCACCCACAGAGCTCCTCCCTGGTGACTCCCGCCAAACCCCCACTTCTGGGGGGGCCCCGGCCCCTGGCCATCCTGCAGCCACCAGGAGCCCCCCTGAACGTGCTGGGCCCAGAGGCGGGGACTCGTAGGTCCCTGCCAGGCTGGTGCTGGAGAAAGCTGGTAACCTCGCCCGCTCCCCCCCTCCGGTCTCCCGCACCCCGACCCCAGAAGCCCTGCCTGGGACGGAGCGGGAAGCACCAGCCCGTTCCCGGGGAGCAGCCGCTGCAGAGGGCGCGCGGGCACCTGGGGTGAGGGGTAGCGTCTGGGCACCAGGGGCCCTGCCCCCCTGCCCTCTGAGACCCAGCGCAGTCCTCTGTACCATGAGGAAGCTGAGAGCCTCTGAGATGGGCACAGGGGTGGGCGGTGGGCACAGGCGGGCGCAGTGGGCACAGGGAAGGGGGTTGCGCTGAGGGGGGGCGGGCCAGCACCCCACTCCGCCCGTCCACGCCGTGGTGTTTCTTTAAGAGAGAGATGAAGGAGAACAGACGCTAAGGAAGGCCGGGGGCAGGAGCTGGGATGAGGTCAGTGTTTGGTTTCTAACGAGAGTCAACAGGCCGGGGCGGGGCGGGGCGGCGCCCTGTGGGGGCAGGGCCCCCGGGAATTGTGGGCAGGTGGGCGAACGCAGCCTCCCGGGGCCCTTACCCGGCCTC
>PVJN01054079.1:0-13521 GCA_004026805.1 Lasiurus borealis | reverse complement strand
CTCCTCTAGGCTGTAATTTGAGGGAAATTGTGCATTTCCTCATGTCCTGGTGTTTCAATATCCCTTTTGGTTCTTCATTTGCTTATTTTCAGATTTGTTCTCTTTCCTCTGGTCTCTCTAGAATTGTCATGAAAAGAGTGAACCATGATTTTCTCGTACCTTAGTGTGAGGAAGTTCATCTGATAGCTTTTCTCCTCAGTAGGAGATTATTTTATCTTTAGGCAAAAGGAAACCAACAGGGGATGGAGAACACTGAAGGCTGACTTGATTTGAGTCATGATCTCTCTTGGATAGCCCCATTTAGCAATACTATTTCCTATTAGTAATTTTGTAAGCCCAAAATGTGTTGTGTGGAGCTTTAGCCTTCTGTAGAGGTGCTTCTGTGACTTTCACTTTTATTGGGTGGGGATGGACAGATGATCTGTAAATGAGGCCCCAGACTTCTTTCTCCCACCCCCTTTCAACCAAGGTAACTCCCTGAATTCAAACTTGGCCTCACACCTGCCTCACCTAAGGTAGCAATCCATACATGCCTATTTTATTTTGCTTGTTTGTTTGATTATTTTTTTATTTATGTATATTTATTTTTACTCTTCATTTCCTTCCCGGGAAGGATGGGCTCTCCTTTCTCTTCTACCATTTTAGCACACAGAGTTCACAACTTGTTTCAGCGAAGATGTTATGGGGAATTTTTCATCTTAATTCCCTTTGCCTAGTCTTCCCTACAAGGATCCTGTTTCTGAAGATTGACAGGAAGGTCCTTGATTCTATAACCCCAAATGTATAAGAAGTCACAAGAGGCCCAGAAATCTCAAAAACTGACAGAAGAAATACTTTGCAAACCAGGCTTTTTTTTGAGATTCAGGGCATCGCAATAGTACTTAGGGCCTCCTGGGGGGACTGAAAGGTTAGCCTGCATCTGTGTTTTAGCCAAGCAGCACTACTTTATCTATTTAATTACTGGGGCTTTGTGGAATATTTCACCTGAAAACAGGGTTCTGCTGCTAAAGGGAGTTTGAATTACCACTGGCCTAGAAAACGATTCAAGCCTGTTTCAACTAAAATGTGTCCATGTTCTATGAGGCCACCAGGAAGGGAAAATTATTCTATTCCTTTCATTATATGCAACGTAAACCATGGCTCATGAAGCACAGAGGATTCAGCTCTGATGGCTTTGCCTCAGAACAGCAGATCTGACTCTTTCCTACATGAATGACAAGATGGAGTCTGAGTTGCTGGCAATGCACGATGCTCTCAAAGAGCATGCATTGAATGCCAGTCTCAGGGCAAATTTACACCAGCTGTCTAAACATTTATCGAACCAAATAATAGCATGAGAGACATGTGGGCTTCAGATATTTGCCATCTTAAAACAGCACTTAGTCATTAACTTAATCACAGCTGCTGTATGCCAGCCAGTGTATTCTGTTTGTAAACAGTGCATCTGCTTCAGGCGGCCCTCAGGAGCTCTGCTGTGGTGGTGTATACAGAAGGCTGGTTAATGCAGAGATGGGCATTGTGAGCACTTGAAGCAAATGGTGCTATCTCTCACACTGAACCTGTTGACTTAGTAGAAACTTGGGGTTTATTCCATCCAAAGTGCTGCTGTCATGGTTCCTATGGGTTACTCTTTTTACATGGCCATGTTAGGGGTTCTGGGGAGTCAGGAATGATCCATTGGTAGAAAAAGTAAAAAGAATTTCAGGACATTTAAAAATATCTACCTATTAATTTATTCAACAATAATCGCTTGCTTATATACTATTAAAAGAAATCTATTACATAGTTTTGAAGGCACAAGATCTAAACAAAGAGTTTATTCATGCCATGGATGATTGCAGGGCATAGTTCTAAATTTTGGACTATAATTTCATGGATAGTAACTATGCTTTTCTATAAAATGTTTCTCAAAGTACTCTCAGAAACTACTTGCTGAGGTCCGTGGAGAATCGGTCCAACCAAGCTCTGGGTTTGTAAGTGCTCAGAAAATGAGATGTAACAAGTGTTAACGAGGATTTGGAACCCTGTGCATTGCTGATAGAAATGCAAAATGATACAGCTGCTATGGAAAACAGTATGATGGTTCCTCAAAAAGTTAATCAAAGAATTCCCATACAACACACCTATTCCATTTCTAGGTGTATAACAAAAGAATTGAAAGCAGGGCCTCAAACAAATACTTGTGAAACTGTGCTCATGACAATATTATTCACAATAGCCAATTGTTCATCAGCAAATGACAGATAACTAAAATATGGCATATTCATACAATGGGATATTATTCGGCCATAAAAAAGAATGAATTTCTGATAAATACTGTAACATGGGTGGACCTTGAAAAGATTATGTTAAGTGAAATAAGCCAGACATAAAACTACAAATACTTTATGGTTCCACTTATATGAGATAACTAGAACACTCACATTATAGAAACAGAAAGTGGAAAAGAGGTTACCAGGGGCTAGGAGGAGAGGAGAATTGTGAATTTTTTGTTTAGTGGATAAAGAGCTTCTGTTTGGAATAATGTAAAAGTTTTAGAAATGGATGGATTGTGATGATGTTTATACAAAATGAAAAAGTATTTAATACCACTGACCTGTGTGCTTAAAATCTTTAAAATGAAAAAAAAAAATATGTTATGTATATCTTACCACAATAAAAATAATTCACCCCCAAATGTAGCCAAACTGAAAGGAAGAAAGGAGAATACGCAGGTGCCCAAATTAAAGACAGATTTAGGAGTGGAAGGCAGATGGTGAGTGCAAATACCTAACAGTCAGTGAAGGCAGATACTGGTTGATACTTGTAAGCAGTGGTTTCAACCTTAGTTGCACATTGAAATCTCCTGGAGATCTTAATAAGGTACTGATTCCTGTACCTCACTCCCACAGATTATGATTTAACTAGAGGTCTGGTGCATGAAATTCCTGCACGGAGGGGGCATTCCCTCAACTCGGCCTGCATCCTCTCCAATTGGGGACCCCTTGCGGGATGTCTTAACTGCCATCTTAGGCCCCATCCCAGGGGATTGGGCCTAAACTGGCAGTCAGATATCCCTCTCACAATCTGGGACCAATGGCTCCTAACTGCTCACCTGCTTGCCTGATTGCCCTTAACTGCTTCTATCTGCCAGCCTGATCATTCTTAACTGCCCTCTCCTGCAAGCCTGATGTCATCCCCAACTGCCCTCCTATGCTGGCCAATTTGGTTCTGAGTGGTCGATTTCTATGCCAGCATCAAAAGCTTCACTTTCTAGGCAGCCATTGGCTCCTTATAGCACCCAGATTTGGTTTTCATTATTCAGTTCCTATACTAGTCAGCGTCAAAAGCTCTGCCTACTACACAAGCCATTGGCTCCCCACAGCACCCAGATTTGGTTCTCATTGGTTGGTTCCTATGCCAATCAGTGTCAGAAGCTCTGCCTGAGCCATTGGCTCCTCACAGCACCCACCTTTGTTCCTCATTTGTCAGTTCCTATATGAGTCAGTTTCAGAAGCTTCACCTGCTAGGCAGCCATTGATTCCCTACAGCACCCACCTTTGGTTCTGATTGATTGGTTCCTATGAGAGTCAGCATCTCCAGGCCTATCTCTGGGCCTGATCAAAGAGGGGGCCTTAACAGCAGTCTCCTCTCTCTCCCCCAGCCTCTGCAAAACCAGGAAAGAAAGAAAAGCCTAGCTGCTGGCGAAGATCAGAAAGAAAGAGAAAGAGAGAGGTAAGTACAATGATCAACAGCTTCCACTGAGGCTGCAGACCAGACCCTGACTCACTTTCTGGGTCTCAGCCACCTGAGCAGTCAGTGCTGGGTTGCCAGGCTGTAACTGGGTAACCCAGCGCTGACTTCCGGATGGTCTGCCTTTGGTCGCAGGTTATGCCCCTTCCCAAGTCCCAGGCTTTAGGCTTGGGAAGCGTCACCCCCGCCCCCTGCCCCTCTGATCACAGGCTTGCCCGCCCCCCCCCCCATGGCCTGCTAGGAGTGACCTGGATACTGATGAGGTTCCTGGGACCCACATATGTATGCAAATTAACCTCCATCTTTGTTGGGTTAAATTGCATATTCACTCTGATTGACTGTGGGCATAGTGGAAGTACAGTCAATTTACATGTTTATTTATTATTAGGTAGGATTGGTTTGGTACTAGACTGAGCTGCCTTCCTAACCTGGGGCTGGGTACTCCCATGGAAATGAATCCTCTACAAATATGACTTCACAGTCAAAATTGCATGAGGAAATGAGAGAGGGTGAGGAGATGGGAAATAAAGGGAGTATTTTCATGACCAAACAACAACAAAAACAATATAAAAGAGAAATTAAAAATAAATGTTCTTTAAAGGTCAAAGATTTAAAGGAAGAAGTAGAAATCACAGAGTAGAAACTTGATATTGTAATAAAGAACAGGTAGATTTGAAAAAATCAAAAACAAGTAAGAATTCTAGAAAATAAATGGAGAGAAACCAAGAGCTTGGAAATCTGAGAGAGAACTTAGAAGTAACAAGCTCTAACACATGCCTAATAGGCACTTCTGAATGACATAATAGAAACAACATTTCATATTGAGAACAGATACAGATTATCAAATTGAAGGAACACACAAGTCCTAAAAGAATAACATTAAAAAAAAAGTCATCCCAAGTGCATTAAAATTACACTGTAAAAAAAATATCAAAGACAAAGAGAACATCTTATACTCTACCTGAGAGGGAAGCTGATGACTTTAGAAGACATGGAACCTAGATTGACAGCTGCTTTCCCCCAGCAACAAGCAGTGCCTGAAACTGTCTCAAGAGGCTGAGAACATACACATCCTCATCATTCAAAAGTCAAGGCAAAATCTAGACACATTTAGATCTACAAGCCTCTACTGAAGGAATTAAACAAGCATTGGTTGGAGCATTGTCCCTCTTCCCTCTCCCTCTTTCTCTCCCTTTTCCTTTCCATCTTCATCTTCCTCTCTCCCTTTCTCTCTTTCTAAAATCAATAAACATATCCTTGGATGAAGGATAAAATAAAAAGATATAAGGACCTTCTTTAAAAAAATTAAAGTCCTATCTATCAATACTTGTGGTATGAACTAAAACCCTTATTTAGAGAGAAATTTTTAGCCTTCTATGCACGAATGAGACAATAAGAAAAACAGAAAAAAGGTCTAAATCAGAAAAATGGACAGAGTAAACAAAATACAATGGGATATATAATAAAGATAGACTCCGAAATTAATGAACTGGAAGACAAAAATAATTAACAAGGCAATTTGAAATTTATATAAGTCAAATGATCATGATACAGACTATCTATATATTTATGGATGTGTGTATCTTATCCAGAAATTAATAAAAAAGAAGCAAAAAATGATATAAAAGAGTGTAAAAGTTATGGGCAAACATTTCATATGAAAAGAAACATATAAAAAAGTTAATAAACATGAAAAGATGCTCAGCTTCACTTCTAATTAGAAAAATGCCAATTAAAAAATTGACACGCCACTTCACACCCATCAAATTATCAAAAATGAAATGAAAACCTGTCAGTGCAAGTGAGGATGTGGGGAAGCAGGAACTCGACCCACTGCTGGAAGGAATATAAATCAGTTCATGACTTTAGAGAGCAGTGTGGTACACAGATTGCTGAAGATGCACACACCTAGCATTTCCACTGCAGGTGAATTCCCTCTGTGTCCACTGCAGCATTGCTTTGTTATTGAAAGCTCTGAAACTTAAATGTCCACCAAAGTCAGTTCCTTTCCTCCATTTCATGCTGAAGAGCCACACACTCTCCTAAGAAAGCATATATAAATGCCACCTATAAAAACATTTTAAAGTTTGATCTCATTTAACATTATTTGATCATAAAATTCCTTGGTCAATGGAACATAAGCTTTTTTTTTTCTTCAAGTTATCCATGAGGTAAAGTAGATAAGAAATTTTCAATGGACTAAGTCCTCCTTGCACCAGCTGAAACTTCTTTGATTTGAATGTCCCTGTTATTTCCATCTTTTCTTGAATTCTTAAAAATTATGGGCAAACATAAGCTGGTAAAAATGTTTATTATGCAATATGTTTTCTTTAAGAACTTTTAATAATAAACTTTAGTTTATTATTCTTTTTCACCTATTTAGGAATTTAGTGAATAACTAAATATTTGCCTTAATGACAGAATTTTAAAGTAATAAGTAAATAAATGGGTAATGTTTGGATATTTGCTAAATACGTACCTTTAAAATTATAGTTTTGAATTAATGATTACATTTTATTCAAATATTTAATTTTTATGTACCCTGTCCTTTAATAAAATCATCTTCATTTTTAAGTTGTCCTTCAATTGAGATAGGAATAAATTGTTTCTAATAAAGTGGAATACTTACTACATAATATTTAAGATGAATAACCTAGATCAATATGTATCAATATGGGCTGACATAAAAAACAATGTTGATACATCAAGTGAAATAAGCCAAACTAAAGAATAAATATTGTATGATTCCACTTATGAAATTCATAGAGGTGGAAGTAGAGTAGTGGTTATTAGGAGTTGGGTGGGTGGTGAGAAATGGGGAGTTAGTGCTTAATGGTTAGAGTTTCTCTTTGGGATGAAAAATTCTGGAACTAGTATCGGTAATGGTTATATAACATGGAGAATGTAATTAAATGCCACTGAATTGCCATTTAATATTGTTTAAATAATAAACTGCATGCATATTTACAATAAAGAATTTAGAAATAAGTAATGTGGAATGAAAACAACTTATAGAAGGATAGGTACATATACTACTTAAAGACGTAAATTGTTTGTGATAAGTATTCAAAGTACATATGAGAACATGAATTGACAGGATGCGCACCAACTCCAAGATAATGTTTTCTTCAAAAAAGGAACAAAATTGGAGGCCTCAACTGTATCTGTGATCTTTCTCAAAAAAAAAAAAAGTTCTGTAGGGAACATAACAAAATGTTGACCCTTAATTCTTAGTGGTAATACATGAACATTTGGAATATGTACATTAAAAAAAAAATACCCAGAAACACAGTTTTAGGGGATGCTCTGATTATCTAGTTGATGATATCCAAAATTTGCAAAATAGAGTGATGATGGGGTGGAGATAAGAAAGGGAGGGTCAGATGATGTCAGAGTCCTGGTAGGATACATCTCTGAAACTTATGTTCGCTCCTTCCTTGTTCCAAAGAATTTAATTACTAGACGTTTTCATGCATTATGGTGGGCCAAATGCAACAAGAGTAGTCCTTGTGTTTCAATAAGTGAAAGTGAGCCGGACTTCTGTGGAAGACTTTCCTCGCAAGGTGCCCGAGTGAGGGAAACACATGGCGCCTTCTGGCTGGCTGAATTGTACATGGATTCTAGCTAACTGTAAATAACCATGAACAAAGAATATCTCAGTAGCCAATATTTTTCTCTGCTGGTATCAAATGAAATTCATTTGGTATCAGCTGGAGTTTTTATAGTGCTAATGGAAGTTATTTTTAGTTATCACGTCAGCCCGTAAGTATACAAAGGCAGCAATTTCACTGGTAATCTGGAGATCAGTTTGTATGTAGGGGGTATGCTTTAGACTGTTTCTGCAGTGTGAGCTTTTATCGGAAGAAATGTGGGGGAATCATAAATAAAAAGGGAATGATGGAACAGAACACCCAACAAGGGCTAAGGTTGGGCTTGGCAACATTTCATAGTGGGAGCATCTGAACTCCAAGATGTGGTGGCGTCCAGGAAGCCCTGGGCACAATGGGGAGCTTGTGCGCCTGAAAACTCATTCCACAAAATGTTAGTTTCCTCCCCTCCTCATTCAGTGATAGCTCTTTATAGACTGACAGTTCTTGCTTCTGTGCAGCCCATATTTGATCTCATTCCATGGGGGAGAGATACAGGGTTGGAAACCATCCATATAGAGTTGGAAACCATCCATTTCTTTCTTTCTTTTTTTTAATATTTTCATGTAATTTTGCCATACTCCCATCAGGTACAAGAATAACAATGGAGCCCTGAAATAAAAATCTGCTCCCTGCAGGATTTTAATTATTCATATTCTTTCAGCACTCAGAACCCCCATTCATTATGATGATAGCATGTATGGAGATTGGAGGATCAAATACAGTGCCAAGATTATTAGCCCAGATAAGGGCAATTGAATCTCCCCTCCTCCTCTCCGAACATGGAAATGCTAAATATCTGAGATATTTGTACCAAATATCATAACTGGTAGCATTTCAGAAAACTTGTTTTGTAATAAAGCTCCAGAACCTAAGGGATCTACTTTGTCCACACCCAGAGGGCTGAAGCAAGGTCATCTGACTACTATTATCATGTTATGTGTCCAACTCTTGGTAGAAGAGAACACTGCTTTTAGATGGAGTAAACAAGAATTGTCCATCTATAATGGCAGAAATGGCAAATGTGATTTTTTTGTGTATTTTATATAATAATATAATAAAAATACATAGATAAAAATGAGGATGCAAGTATACAAGTGCTTATTCATATTGATTAGGCATGAAGACCGTGCCAAAGTTATTTTTAGTTATCACGTCAGCCCGTAAGTATACAAAGGCAGCAATTTCACTGGTAATCTGGAGATCAGTTTGTATGTAGGGGGTATGCTTTAGACTGTTTCTGCAGTGTGAGCTTTTATGGTAGGGGAATGGTAAAGTTTCCTTGAGACAGGAATGCTTCCTTAATTCCATTTTCTATTTGTTTTCCCTTGTAATCATTTTTTTTTTTTATCTCTGAGTTGAGGTAACAGCGGGCAGACAGATGTTTATTGAATGAAGTAAAAGATATGCTCCTTGTTCTCAAAGAGCAGGACAGAGGCTCATGTTTACATTCTCAACTCTGAGCCAAGTGCATGCATGTGCAGTGGGCACCATTGGAACCCCACCCAGACACCTTTACCAAGCTAGTGCACCTGACCCCCCCGCTGCTAGAAGCCTTGGGGCTCACGCTCACAGCTGTCCTTGGCCAACCAAAAGCCACCCCCTAACCCCTTCAGATGGCTGCTTAGCTATATTCTTCTGTTCCATCCCACTATTGTCCTCCAGTGATGGACCACATAGTGGAACTTCTTTGTGGAGGTCTGAGGTAGTTTATAGCCGTGGTCTCAACCGAAATGTGCTTTCAAAAGGGTATATGAATATGGCACGTTTTCAGGGAATCAGTGTTCAGATCCTTAGATTCTATAGGTTCTTTTTCTTACAACTCCTTCCTAAAGAGCTTGCCGGAGTTCACAATAGTCCTTCTTCCAATTAATAAACCAAAAGCAGACCTCTAACCCACCCCAAATCTTACCCATGGGTTGGAAGTGTGAAAACCTCTTGAGCTTTCAACAAAAGGAGGCTTCCTTTAGATATTAATGGTGTTTCAAAATAACCCATAGGGATTCCTGTATTACTTTATCTTAATCACTATTCTATTGTGGGTGAAATTAAGTGTTTTGGACTTGGTCTGGGATGTTCTGGCTCAGATATAGAATGGTGGAAAGTATGGCAATTATTGTTTAACGACTTAGTCTCTTCCATTTCCTTCCTTCTGTCAGAGAATGTAAGATTCTGTGAGAGCAAAGCAAAGTGCACTTTAAGAAATATGGAATGCTAAAAATGACCTTTTCATGTATTAAACTGTAAGCAATTCTTTTCAACTATTCTTAGAACTAACCCATCCTTAGTCTGTTTTATTAGCTGGAAAGAGGAGACCTTTGAACAGCCTGACAGTAGGTTAGCATTGCAGAATCTTTTAAATGTAAGTGAAATGCTTGTGGAACTACTGAAATGTTTAGGATATATTACATAGAACCCTTGGGTAAAAGTTTTGTGCAATTTCTTTTATATTCCAGATGTACTGTTCAATTAGATAATTAATATTATTTTATATTATGTTATAAAATATTTATTCTAGGTATAGTTTATGTTAATCTTACTTCACGTTATAAAATGTTTAATATTTTCAACTTTTTGTTAATATAAGATTATATATGGTAGCTTCTGAATGCGTTAATTTTTAGCAGTATTTATTCACTTCCAAGAAGTTTTTAAAGGATTATGAAATCTGTATTTAAATTTAAACTATATGCATATTTTTGTTTGGTTGTTTACTAATAATAATTTTATTGATTATACAATATGGGAAAATTTTTAACATTTAGAACATTATAATCATAGGAAATAAGACAAATCTTAAAATTCAATTTCTATAGACATATTTTTGTTGAATAAAGAGTGAGGGTGTGGTTAATAAGACTTCTAAGCATTAAACTCTATTACATTAGGGTCAAATCTAAAGCAAGAGTAATGGAAACACATTACTAAAGGGTAGGAATGTGGACATTTCTGAACATTTAGAAAGCTTGTTCATATACTGTTAAATTGGTATCCAAGAACTGTGAAGAGTCTGAGATTTTATCCCTGGCCAGTGTGGATCAGTTGATTGGTGCATTGTTCCGTACACCAAAAGTTTGTGGTTTCATTTCCTGGTCAATAGGCATATCCTTGGGTTAGGATAAAAAAAAAAAAATGTCTGAGATTTTATTCTCCTTGTGAGCTTGCAGGTTAACCTATCACAATTACATGGATGCTGGTAGAAGACATGAAGTTTCCATGTTAGAGACAAAAGACTTCATTATTTAGCCTATGGGCCCCCACACCGTTGAAGGTTATATTGTGATGGCTTTGTAGTATGAACACTTGTCTAGGTTGAACTACATCTCCCAGGATTCTCTTTCCTGTATGATTCTGTTCAGGGTGGGAGATTTGCAGATTCAAGGAACACAGTAGCCATGTTGTGGCTCATACACCTTTTCAGATCTGGTTTACTTTGTTGATATGAGGCACCAACTGAGCCTAGATCCTCTGTTAGCTTCTCGGACCAGGTTTGTGTGATGACCTATGTGAAGAAGAGCCCAGTTTCTACAAGATATCTTTGTCAGCAGGGTCAGAAACAAGAATAGGCAACTGTCTCCCAATAGGTGTTTTCAAATCATTGTGCAACTTAGGTTCAATTGCAAATGCTTAAAAGAATGTAGCTTTCATTTTTAAATTTCAGCATTTACAACCTACTAGAAGTTACATTCTTTACAGCTTGGCAAGCTTATGAAGAAAAGATTAAATGTCAAAAGTGTGCAAGGAGGTACATCATTTTAAAAAATAATTTTAGAGGTGTCTAAAAATCAGGTTCAAGACTCTTGGTTTGTAGGATGGTCTTGGTTCATAAGAAAGTCAAATATAAGCAGGTGAACCTCTATTGTAGGAGTGGGGAATATCTAGCCCCAGGGCCATATAAGGACCACAAAATCACTTGATCTGGCCCTGCCAATACATTAGGGGTGAGTTAATTAAATATTTGAACAAATATAGCAAATTTTTAAGTTAATAATTTTGTATGGCTTGAGAATGATGGTATAAATATCCAAATGGCACTTAGCAGAGAAAAAGATCACCCACTTTTGCCAGTGTTTCTGGTGCCTCAAGTGGCATCTGGCAACATGGTAGGACCGAGGCATCTATAAGCTCAATTCCCTTATTGTAGAAACAGTTCTGTGAGATGATCTCTAGATCTTTATTTTGAGAAGACAATTCTATCTAATAAAAGAGTAATATGCAAATTGACCATACCTTCACAACACCCACAAAGCCATGCCCACCAGTCAATCAGGAGTGAGTATGCAAATTAACCCAACCAAGATGGCTATGACCACAGAGAGAGCAAGAGGAAGCTTGGGTTGCTCGCAGCAATGGAGGAAGCCAAGCTTTCCACACATCCTGGTCGGCCCAGGCCTCCACTTAAGGCAACAAAGTTTCAATGGCTGAGCGAGCAGAAGGCTTGGCTCTGCTCCAGGCTACAAAGTTTCAATTATATAAGATAAATAAATCCCAGATACCAGGGCCTCTGCTTGGGTCACCGAGGGGCGTGGCCAGCCTGAAAACCACAGCCCTCTCACCCAGGCCACCCCAGACCACAAGGGAACCCACACCTTGATCTGAGACACCCTTAAGGATAAACCAGCTGGCCCCCACCCATGCACCAGGCCTCTATCCTATCTAATAAAAGAGTAATATGCAGATTGATCATCACTCCAACACAAAGATGGCTGCCCCCATGTGGTCAAAAGATCTTGCCCTTATGTGGACACAAGATGGCCACCACAAGATGGTCACCACAAGATGGCCACCACAAGATGGCCAGGAGGGGAGGACAGTTAGGGGTGACCAGGCCAGCAGGGGAGGACAGTTAGGGGCAAACAGGCTGACAGGGGAACAATTAGGCATCAATCAAGCTGGCAGGGGAGTGGTTAGGGGGTGATCAGGCTGGCAGACAGAAGCAGTTAGGGACAATCAGTAAGGCAGGCAGGCGAGCAGTGGGGAGCCAGCAGTCCTAGATTGTGAGAGGAATGTCCAATTGCCCATTTAGGCCTGATCCAGGTAGGGTCCCTCTTGGGGTCCCAGATTGGAGAGGGAGCAAGCTGGGATGAAGGATATTTCTGTTTCCCCTTCCCCCATGCACAAATTGCATGCACTGGGCATTTCGTTAAATATAAAGCTTTCTCATTTGAGCAAGATAAAACACTGTTGATGATGAGTGTGATGAAAAGAGTTTCTTGCAAAGGACATGGTCAAGGGTGATGTTACAGATCTTCTGGGTTGGTGCACTTGTGAAGAGCTGGAGAGCCTGGCACACCTGAGAGAGCATGGAAGCTCTGAGCCCCTCCCCACATAGCTTGCCTCACCTGGCAGTTCCTTAGTTATATCCTTTTATAGTAAACTGGTGATGTAGCAAGCAAAAAAAAAAAAAGTGGCTTTACAGTAACAGGACCATATAAACTTTTAAGAAGAGTAGGTGCTGATCACTTTGTTTTCTCAAACCACATTTATGCCTGCAGATTCTGCTCCAGGCAACTTCACAAGGATGGGCACTCGGTTCACTGCATCAATGACCATCTCTGACCTGTGAATTTGTAGCAGAGGATGTGGAATCAGAAGACCTGATGTGAGTTATGCTTTCTGTGTAACCATAGGCAAGTCAATTAAGTTTTCTGACTATCTACAGCTCTCAAATAGCGAAATTAAAAAAGCTGTTAGGAGAACAAAACCAAAAAAAAAAAAAATGTATGGGAAAATGATTTGTCAAATATAAAGCACTATAGAATTTAATCTGACACTTTTTATGGAACCATAGGCAAGTCAATTAAGTTGACTATCTACAGCTCTCAAAGAGTGAAATTAACAAAGCTGTTAGGAGAACAAAACCAAAAAAAAAAAAAAAAAAAAAAAAAAAAAAAAAAAAAAAAAAAAAAAAAAAAAAAAAAAAAAAAAAAAAAAAAAAAAAAAAAAAAAAAAAAAAAAAAAGAAAGGAAGGAAAAAAATACTTTATCAAGTATAAAGCACTATAGAATTTAATCTATGGTTCTTTTCTCAAGTCCTCTATTTAACTGTATCCTTGTTTAGAGTTGTGCTGGAATATGGACTTATATATTCAGCCCCTCTGTGTACCCACAGCACTACATTTATTATTAAGATACTAGAGACC
>PVJN01054078.1:0-13513 GCA_004026805.1 Lasiurus borealis | reverse complement strand
GGTGGGCATGGGGGTTTGGGGGGCCGTGGGGCTCTGGGGCCCCGTGGGGTGGTCTCCACCCCAGCCCTTCAGCTCCACCTGGATGTAGTTGAGCTGCCTCGGGGGCTCGGGGCCCGGCCGGCGGAAATCAAAGTTGAAGACCCGTGGGGAGCCTCGGCAGCGCGTCAGTGGCACAGGGAAGCTGCTGTGGCTGCGGAGGGCGGCGCGGGTGCTGGTGGGCTTCTGCAGGGGGGTCTCGTCCTCCTCGCCGTCAGGGAAGCCATTGGAGGAGGGTGTGAGCCCGTCCCTGGAGTCCCCGTCATCCCCGGCCTCCTCCCCCAGTTGCTGGGCATGGCTCTCCCACACGGGGGGCAGGGAGGGCAGGTTCTCATAGTGCAGCAGGGCAGCCCGGCGGTGGGCAAGGCCATTCCAGCCTGGCTCCTCAGGACTCAGTCTCCAGCTGGCCCCTGGCCTCAGCCCCCCGCTCACATTCTCGTAGGTGCACTTGGGCTGGGCCGGGCACTCAGAAGGGCCCTCGTTGTTGTTGTTGTGGTGAGGGGGGTCACGAAGGCTGGGGCAGACGCCCTGGCACTTCATCATGTGCCGCCGAGCAGGAGTGGGACCCAACACGAACTTCACCTGGCCCGGTTGCCAGAACACCTGAGGGTCCCGCTGGTCGGGGCCCGGGGCCCGTGGGGGGAAGGGTGCCCGCCCCTCAGGCAGCGGCTGCAGGCAGTGCCGGCTCCGGCGGTGGTCGTCCTCGCTGGCCGGCGTGTTGACGTAAGTGTGGGACTGGGGGGAAGGGGTTCAAATGAGGCAGGAAGGTCCAAGGGCAGGAAGGAAGGAGAGCAGAAGGGACAGGAGGTTGAGAGATGAGACGCACAGGGAAAAGAGCTAGAGTTTTCTCCTCTTCCTTGTCCTCCAAACCTCCCAAGGCAGCTGCCTCCCTTCTGGAAACCTGCAGGGAGCCTATGGATTTCCTTCCCGCCATGATTCTTACCGGGAGAAGGTGCCATATGTCCTGACCTCCGTTCCCACCCAGACCAAGAGAGAGGGGTGGGTCAGCTGCCTGCTCACCTGCTCATCGGGGGCAATGAGGGCATGGGTGGACTCCTCTCCAAGTGAGGGGTGCCGAAGGCTGCTTGTGGAGGGGCGCCGGGGTGCTGAGAATCTTGGGCCCTCTCCTGGGCATCCAGGGAAGCCATTGGAAAAGCTGGAGACACTGTAGCCTAGAGCTGGGGACAGAGAAGACAAGCCCGGGTGAAGGATCCTTCAACCACCTGCAACACGTGTGCAGCATCCTGGGACCCCTCCCCAGGCCTCCCAAGTAATCAGCCACATGAACCAGCAGCCCCCATGACCTTTCACCTCTCTGTTCTTCACATCTTTTCCCTCAGAACACCATAACTTCCCGCTCACATCCTTCCCTAAAACACTTGTCATCACTGGACTGTCCCTTTGCCTCGTTCTAGCTCTGCCAAAGAGCTCAAGGGCAGGTCCTTGAAAGCAGGACTGTTTCCATTTTCCTGCCCCACCCGCCAGCCATGGAGGCAGCACACAGAGCAGGTGCTCAGTGCAGACTCAGTGAATGAAGCCACTGTGAGAACTTCTCCAGAAACTGGTCATGGGTAGAGATGCCTGCACCATCCATCAGGACAGGCATATGGGTGTGACCCAGTAGATGGAGGGAAGGAAGCAAAAAAGCTCCATACTGCTGTTTCCATGGAAACCCAACGACTGCACCCTGACCATCCGTCGATAAAAAGTCCCAGGACTCCCCAGGCTCAGCTGGAGTCACCTGACTGTCCCAGGCCAGGCCTCACCCATCTGCAAGTGGTTCTGATGGTGATCAGTTGTTGGTCCTGGAAGGCTGACTCACTCAGCCATCCACCACCTACCTGTCTGACTCAGGCCTCCAACACTGGTGCTTCCTGGGCCTGTGCTTCTGTGTGTACGTGTGTGTGTGCATGTGTACTGGGGGGCCGAGGATGGGTCTCCTCACCTTTGGGAGGCTGCGGGGCTCGCGGGAGGTCGAGCTCGGCCGGGTGGCTGTTGCGGGTGATGATGACTGGCTCTTCCATCACATTGATGCTGTTGCACTGCATCAGATCCTGGAGGAGGTTGAAGATCTCCTCGGCCCTGGAGCACTTGAAAGCAAATATCCCTGAAGCAGGAGAGGAAGAAATGAGGCTCCTCTGATCCTGTGCCCAATAGGAAGGGACACAGAGGCTAAACCGATACACAAAGCTCGGGAAACGTCTCTAAGTTCCACTCCCAGGCCTGTGGGGAAGCGAAGAGCCCCTGGTCAGGAGCGCTCTCCCCGGCACATTCTAATATGGGTGGAGCTGGGCTCACATGCCTTCCCTTGCCCTCCCACTAGCTATTACCACCCTAGATCTAATACTTGAGCTATACTCCTCTGAGGTTAAATCATTTTCATAAGGATGTATGTGCACAGAGGAAAGGGGAAGAGAAGTTAAAATCAAACCATTTCTCACATGCTGCCCATCTGCCTCTGCCTACTACCCTGGCTCCCCAGAAAATGAGCTCCAACCAGGGTACCAGCCCTCAGCTCTATGGCCAACAGCCCAAAGCTCTTTGACGGTAGAGAGTCTGTCCTGTCACTGCTTCTTCACTGGGTACATAGCCCAGATCCTGGCCAGAGAGCGAACGTCTACTGTGTATAGGCCCCTGACCTCATGGAGCTTAAACTCTGGTGCAGAAAGGATGGCTGACTAGCTAAAGGGCAAACACAACACAGCGATCGTGTGCTCCTCCAGGCAGCCCCTCACAGCCTCTCAGACTCCAATGCAGGAACTCAAAGTCCCGGGGTCAGCAGGAGGGGCTGAGCACCTGTGACTCAGGGGATCCGAAATTGCCCTTGGGATGTCGTGCCAGCGTGGGATTCTGCACTCCCATAACGGTGGGCCCAGGACTCGGGGGGGGGGGTGTGGCTATTTGGGGTGTGTGTGCATCCACAACAAAGATAGATAAAAGCTAGGCTAGGATATGGGACATCTGAGGTTTTCAGGAATGCAACAGGAAGGATGGAGGAAGAGAAAGAAGTCTATATTAGCAAGCCATGTTAAGGGCTAAAAAAGGCTGGGAAAGCCAGAAGTTTTGGGAAAACCCTGTGTTGGGGTCTAAGGCAGCCCTTCCAGGATCTAAACACCGCCTTCTTTCCTGCTCTCTGCTCAGTTAATGCCTCTGCTTCTTGAGCTCCAAGGTCAGATGCTGGAGGGAAGGCGGCTCACCCAGCCAATATAACCTCGGAGACTCACTGTCTGTTCGCGGCCATAAGAGGAGCTCGATCGCTTCACCTCTGCATAGTCACAACCCAAACTGCATTTAATTTGGTCCCAGGCAGGACTCCTGGAGAGCTTCTATCTGAACCCTGAAAGAGAAGCCCAGACCACCCCACTGCTTCAAAGAGCCATGGATAGCTGTAGCCCTGACTGCATGGACAACCCACCACACCCTGACCTCTGGCTTTGGGGAGGAAGGAAAAGAAGGACACTGCATTGCTCACAGGTGAGGAGGGATAACCCCTTGAGGGTTATTTTATACATTGGGACCCAAGAGACCCACTACCCAAATCCATCGTTACAAGCCACAGAGCCTGAGGATGGCAGAGCTTCCTGCCCGGCTTTTCATTACTCACGGGCTCAAGGGTACATGCCTGGGGGGCTCAGAAGAAAGTTCCTTCCTACTGAGGGACCCTTGAGACTGGAGTAACAGAGGGAGGAGGCATCAGCTGCTTTTCCCAAGCAGGCTCTGGTCTCGGCGCACCAGCTCTTCCCCACAAAGGGGTCCCTGCCAGAGCTAAGTGAAAGAGCACTGGCCTGGAAGTCCATTTAGTTCTGTATTAACACGCCGGTGCTCCTGGCCATGAGCCTCCCACTCGCTGGGCAATACCTGCCGAGTCTGAGTTGTGCCTGGTCCAGGTGCACAAGCTCTAGTTAGCATGGGGCAGGGGTTGGCACTCACCCTGGCCCGTCTGACACCGGCGGCCACTCTCAAAGGAGAAGAGGTTGGAATCATAGCCATAGCGCCGCAGGCAAAGGTACGGCCAGCGGACAGCCTCCCGCCGATGCAGGTGAAGCACCAGCTCGCTCTGTGTCAGCTCCATCACCCCGGAGCCCAGCTCCACGCCCTCATCATCCACATTCGTCACCTGGGGAGCAGGAGACGGAGGGTCAATGAGTCCAACAAGGGTGTGTACGGGTCCCTGAGCCATTGGGAGACAGGCGGGCTGATGATGCAGGGCTATAGCTGGGAACTGAGGCGCTCACCTGACTCACCACAATCTCTCCAGAATGCCAGGATCTAAACACCACCTGCTCAGTGCCACTGACCCACAACCGTTCTCTAGGCCTCGGTTTGTCATTTGCACAGTGAGTGGAGGGGTGGTTGATTAACCTCCATAGTCAGATGGATGGCCAAGGTTAGATGATCCCGGATCAGTGGTTGGCAGACTGAGGCTCGCCAGCTGCGGTTTGCCACTCCGTTGACTAATGAGTTTACCGACCACGGTCCCAGATGGTCCATGGCTTAGTATCCAAGGACCAGATGTTAATGGAAGAAGGTGTTCGATTGTAAGTTCAAAATCTCAAGACCCTGGGAGAGTCAAGCCCAAGGCAGCATACATACATACTGCCTCCACCACCTCCCCAATGCTAGGACTTTGCCGAGGGCGCCCTCTTGTGGTGAGCAGGAGAAAGCATACTTACTTCAACAGGAGGGGCTCCGCTATCTGAAAGGTGGGAGGGACCAGGAGTGCATAGGTCCATTGGGCCTGGCCTTCTCAGCAACACTAATATGGTGATTGCCATGTGTTAAGCACTGTCTTAAATACTTCATACATATTAACTCACCAGTACAGACTTTTGTTGTTTTCCCAAAAAAGTTACGTGTGATGTCACGAAGATATACTGACAGGACCGAATAAGCTAAAAACACCACCTTTGCAGAAACCGGTTTGGCTCAGTAGATAGAGCATCAGCCTGCAGACTGAAAGGTCCCAAGTTCAATTCCAGTCAAGGGCATGTACCTTGGTTGCAGGCACATCCCAGTTGGGGGTGTGCAGGAGGCAGCTGATTGATGTTTCTCTCTCATCGATGTTTCTAACTCTCTATCCCTCTCCCTTTCTCTCTGTAAAAAAAATCAATAAAATATATATATATTTTAAATAATAATAAAATAAAAAATAAAAATACCACATTTGCTACTACTGAGTGACCGAATTTATTCCTTCTTGGTGGCACCAAGAGCCAAACACACAACAGTGGCCTGGGCTCCTTTTCCTCAGCGGCCCTGATCTCAGGAAGTCTTAACAAGCCCCCAGCCTCAGCCTGTCATTCCCCCCTCTCTAGGGAGGCTGAGGCAACGTCACTGCTCGGGGCTGAAGACCAGTAGGCTCTGGTGGGCACTCAGGAGAGGAGGGGCTGTGGGTACCTTGAACTTGGTGGGGTGGTTGTCTGGGATGCTGTCTCTATTCAGGCAGCTGCAGCAGCTCCCCATGGTGTCAGAGCAGCCAGCCCACCCTACGAGAGCATAAGGGATAAGAAAGTCATCAAGGTCAGCTCCTAACAGCCCTGCTCTAGGGAACTCGGGCAGAGCCATTTCTCTGTGACCACTTTCTCTGCCCAAGGGACTGTAGGACATAGTCCCTCCCTCAAGAAATTCCCACTCTCAACCCAGGCCCAGACAGACATTGAATAAACATTAACTCAAGTTAGGATGTGTTAAAGATTAATGCTAATGGGGGGATGGAAAGTGTTTCTCAGACCTATCACTTGATCTAGACCTTGAGAAGTATGTAGGATTTTGGCCAATGTAATGACAGTGAAGGGAGGCCTGGGTTCCAAGAAAAACATGAAACTAGTAGAAACCCAGAAGTGATTTGCATCAGGAATTGAGTACTCGCCTTGAGCCTCATCCAAATTCAGCAAAGAAATTAATTTGGGAGTCCCAGACACTTTAGCCTATACTTTTCCATCCCGTTCTTCCGATATCATCCCAATCCTCTTTCCTCCCTTACCACCACCCCAACATCCATCTCAACTTTACCTTTTTGATGTTCTTTTCATTTGAGGAGCTACACTATGGTCAAAAGATACACTCAGAGGATTGAACATCACACTTTGTATAAACTTGACTAAAAAAAAAAAAGCATGCTGGATTTGCTTTTGGTCAAAAGGGAAACATAATCTTGGCTTCTCCCTCCAAGATAAGGCGCTTGGATTGTATGTCACCATCGTAGGGCTGTGCCTAAGTTGGAGGGGATACCTACCACCAGGTTTGAGCGACCTAAGGGAGCATGCAAACACATAGACTGATTCCAACCAGAAGTTAAGGGGTTGCAACTTGATACAAGAAATCCATCTGTAAGCTTGGATGCGCCACTGAATTTATAAAGCTTTGAACAAGCCTAACCGGCACCCTCCATTCCTCCCAATTTGGGAAACTCTAGGAAAGTGGCTCCTATATATAGCTCTCACCTCACCTAGGCCATCGGGAAACTGACGCTGGGAGAGGCATGGAGGAGGGCCCACACTTTATTCCCCCAGTCCTTGGTGGGGCATCATGGCAAGCAGTCTGCAGAGAAGTCACCTGGATCCCTCCGCGACACACCTGGGGCTCACCTAGCATAAGAGACAGAGACCACAGGTTAGTGGAAACATTCTTCCTCAGCAATTGCTAAAGAGATTGACTTGCTGTCAGTCCATCCCACCTGATATCTGTTTCAAGTCCTGATGGGACCAAAACACCAACGGATAAAGCAAGATCAAGGGCAAAGGGACCACAAATCCTGAGCGCCATAAGAGCTGGGAAGGATACTCTCCCAGTATCAATGGGTTTGAAGTCTGAGGCAGCCCGAGATCTTTTAAGTGCCCGCCAGACTCTATGTGAATCCTGTTACGACCAACACCAAAACCACCACCTTACCTTTGCAGAGAACTTGACAAAGGCTTAAGATTCAGGAAACTAATATTCTAGACGTTTTGCTGCTACTAAGAGAGTCAGTCCCACCACCACCCACTCCAACTCCCACCCCAAGGCTTTAGTTTTAAAGGGAAATATTTGTAAACTGTGGTGCTTCCAGCATAAATAACCTCTAGAAGTAAGTATGTAGGACAAATATCACTAAAATTTTCCTCTTTCACGACAATCTCATATTTGAAAGCTTGATTTTTTTTTTCTATTCTCCAAGCTCTGAAAGACCTAAAATCTTAATACAAATGCTAACAATAAACCAAAATTTCAGGAATCTGAGCCCCAAGTAGATAAGCTGACAGGACAGGACCCTGGAGACTCTTGAAATACCACCTTTCTTTCTGGAAAAACATGATTATTTCCCAGGGCCTCTTGTACTCTGTATGCTTGGAAAACTTTGCAGGTGCAAAGACCCCACCCTCTCAGTCTGGCTTTTTTCTTTGGAAAGTGGTAGCACTTTTTTCTTTGGGAGGTGTGCACAGCCTAGAGATGGGGCAAGGGCCGAGGAAAATATTGGGGCTTGAGCCATCACAAGGAGTCTGGGGGTGAAACCAAGAACTAACTATAGGGTGCAAGATGGGAGAGGCTGTTGCACCGTTTCTGCCCCCTTCTCTTTAAGATACATACATGACAGCACAATGAGGAGCATTACATTGGATGGGGCAGGAGAAGGGAGTTCTGGTCCGAGATGGGTCTGCATTGGGCGCGGAGTTATGAGGGGGGTTATGAGGACTCAAAATACATTTGAGGACTGGGAGACGTGGGCAGTTTTATGGAGTTGAATACGGTGCAAGGAGAACGGGGAGGGGTGTGATGGATCAGAGGAATTTCAGGCGGCGGAGGCATTTGGGGGCGCCAGGAGAGAATGTGGGCGTGCGGGAAATTCGCAGCAGGAGGGCTCCGAGGGCACCGGGACGTGCGAAGGTGTGTCGGGTACGGGAGGGGTGGTTCCGAGGAGCGAGAAGAATTTAGGTTGCGGGGTTGTCAGGGGCATTCTAGACTGGGAACCCCAGCTGATTCCAGGAAGGAATGGGGGCGGTCGGGCCGCGCGCCGTCCCTGCACCCCCGCCCCCAGCCCCGGGCTCCGCCGTCCGCCGGTCCGCCGCGGCCGGGAGCGGAGACTGCAGCGCGGTGCGGCCTCGCTGCAGCCGCCACGTCCCCGCCCCGCCCGCCCCGACTCACATCGCCCCGCGGCCCGGGCGGCGCCGGGCCCCGCTCCCGGGTGCCGCTGCAGCAGCCGCCGCCCGCCCGGAGCTAAGATCTCCCTGCCCAGCCCCACCCCACGGTCACGGGGTCGGAGGTCACCGGCGGCACCAACGAGACGCTGCGGGCGGGCGGGCGGACCCGCTCGGGGCGACCGGCGCGCAGCCTAGAAGGTCTCTTTGGAGGACTTTGCAGTCGGGAGCGGGGAGCATGCGCACACGCCAGAGGGCGCTCCAGGCCAGCGGCTGAGCGCTCCTGGGGGCGGGACCCGGGTGAGATGGGGCGGAGCCTGGTGCGGGGGCGGAGCTGAGGAGACGGAGGTGGGACCAGAGGCTCCACTACCCCGAGCAGAAAGGACACAGGGTGGAAGGAGAAACACGAAAGATCGGGAGGGGTCTGAAGAGGTGGCAGAGAGAAGGGTGGTACCAGGGGCTCTGGCAAGAGACTGAGAAAGAGGAAGGGACGGAGGGACCCCAGGGGAGGAGGGGGCGGGTCCTGGGGGAGGGGCACAGAGGGGGGCGGGGCTAGAAAACCTGAGGGAGGTCCTGGGGCATCTGCGAGCCTGATAAGACGTTCTGTGCGGCGCGTGGCCGAGGGCCCGGCTTAAACCAGGCTCCCCGGTGTCTGCTCGGCGCCCCAGGGGCACGATGCCAGCGCGGAGCCCAGGGTAGTGGAGGCGGCGCAGTGGCGCCTGCACACTTTCCACCCCGGATCTCAGAGGCTCTCCTGAGCCCCGACCCCTCCCGAGCGTCCCGCTCTGCCAGACTGGAAGGGCTTGGAGAGGGGGCCGGGCTCCCGGGCGGGGTGCGCCGTGGGGTGGGGGCTCAGGGAGGGGAACGCGCCGGCGGGTGCGTCCTGGGCGGCCCAGACTCCGGCGCGCCGTGAGGGTGAGTCCCCAGCAGCGCCCGCCCTTGTCTCCCCTCCGGCAGCCACACTGGGAGCCCCGGCGGACTGGGCAGCGCACCACGCTGCCTGCCTCCTCCGACGTGGGCCCCGCGAGGTCTGGGGAAAAAACTTTGGGGATCTATCAAGAGAGTATTCGGCGGGACTGGACACTTCTTCTCCCTCTCACTGTCCGGGAAACCATCCCACCCTATTTCCTCCCCAGACTATAGGGCCGTTCAGGCTCTGCCCTTTAGGGCAGGGGTGGGTTGGGAAGGTCGAACTCCATGAGCCTGGTTGCACCTGCGCGCAGGTGAGAGCGGGGGCTCAGCCTGTCCCTTGTCTAAGGGAGCAGGAGGAGGGGAATTTTGCGAGGAATCGGCATGTGAGAAAGGTAGGGTCCAGCGCTAAGCGGAGGTGGTTAGGCTGACCTTGAAGGAGCTTGAAGGGTGAGGGGCGAGAGCTGATTTCTGAGCATTGTCTGTGTGGGACAATTAATGCAAACTCCATCTAACGTGGAAGAGAGAGTAGAGTCCCCCTGGGGCCTCAGATGTACCCCCTTTTCCTGTGGGCCCTTCTCCCCCAAGCACCTCTTGCTGCCTGGAGCAGGGGCACAGCTGTTAGGGAAAGTGGCTGCTCCTGGCCCTGAGTGTGAATGGCCCACACTGGCTGCCTTCCACAGGAAACCTGACCCGAGGGGCAGACGGGGAAGGAAGCAGGTGGGTGTGGAGCCAGGAAGCTGGGAAGGGTGGCAAGGACATTTGAAAGGGGGTGCAGAGGGCGCTGTGGGCTGGGAAGCGGTATAACTTTTAGAGTCCAAACCCTGTTCCCACCTCCTCTTCTAGAGGCCAGGTATTTGGTGACGGCCCTCCTGTGCCCCATTGCCAGTCAGAATCCATCTCAGCTCTCAAAGGAAACCTCCTCCTAAAGCTCCCTTAGTCTTCTGATGTGACCGTGGGCAAGGTAATGACCCTGTTTGTTTCAGCCTTAAAATGGGATAACAGAAACCACTTCATACCATTGTTGTGAGGGTGGAGCAAAGGATGTAAAATGCTAGAATAGCCCTGGCGCAGAGTAAACAGAAAAGTTAGCGCTGGTTATTTTTTTCCCCATGGTGTTGGGTACCTGCCTAGAGCCCTGCCTCACCCACTAGACTCTGAGCTCCTTGTGGGCAGGGCCCATCCTTTTTCTACTTCAGTAGTCACCGCCCACCCCCAGGATACTGTGGTCATTCCAGGGCTTGCCCAGATGTGCTTAGAATTGTCCAATGAAACTGTTGCTATATAGATATTTAGCAACGAGATGTCTGTGTGTCCTGGAGGAGCTCATAGACCAGATGAGAAGCTGAGAGAGACACGGGGGGCAAAGAGAAACAAGTGCTAAATCTTGGGACACTGGATGTACTTCTGGAGCTCAGGGAAAGAACAGCTATGGGCTGGAGAGGCTGGGAAGGGCTTCCTGGTCCGGTCACCTGGCTCAAGCCCACAGCTGGAGCAGGTAGGGCCTGTGCAGGAGTGGGGAGGAAGGAAGCCCACTGGCCTGGTAGGTACACAATGAGGAATGGTGAGAGTTAAGGCTATGGACGTGGGGGAGGAGGGACCAGTCTGCCCAAGGCTCACCAGAAAGGCGAAATATCCTCTCCTCTTTGCAGGAATTCGTTTCTAACAGCCCCCTCCCCCTCCAGGACATGAGGGTTTGACTTTAAATGTATTCACATGTATACAATTACCTCTTCAAAGGGGTCTGTGTTGTTACAGCAGACCTGAGGGGTTTGGGCCCTGAGTGAAGGTGGTGATTTTAAGCATATGAAGGGAAGCTGTTTTGAGGTGTGAGGCCTCCCCAATCTCCATCAATCAGGCCACAAATGCAGGAGTGGATCAGCTGTCCTGGTGATCTTAAAGTTGATTGTCCAAAAGGGGTGTGTGTGTGTGCTTGATTGTTGCTCCAGATTGGAGAGGAGGTGGCAATGGGAAGGGAAGGGAAGAGGGAAAATCTAGCTCCACTCCTCATCTGCTGCTGTGTCTCCTCAGGATCCTGAAGTTCTGAGCCTGGGGCTCCTTGGCCTGGACACCCAACTGGCCTGGGCCCTGGACACCCCCGCGGCAGCCCCCTCCACAGGACAGGGACGTGGCTCTCCCTCTCCCCAGCCTCCCTCTGTTTACATTCTGTGGAAGAACCTTGGTCCAGAAGTCAGGGAACACGGTTTTAAGGCCTAGCTGTGCCACTAATTGGGAGAAATCATTCCCCCAATCTCAGCCTGAGTTTTCACATCTACATAATGATAATGATCTATACGATGGCCATTCTGCCTGCCACAATGCTTAGTTGAAGAGCAAATGAGAAAATGGATATGAACGACTTCTGAAACAAATAATGGAATGTACAAATGTAGGAAGTATGGTTAAGTATTTATTGAGGCCCTATGTGTGCTCAGTCTAAAGGCTTATAATCAGTTGGGTAGGCAAGACAGGAGAATATGGACTAAATAGGGCAAACACCATGGGAAGTAATATTGAGCCATATATATATATATATATATATATATATATATATATATTTCATTGGGAGCAAGGACCTAAATATCTGCCGACAGGGCTAAGTACTTCGTGTCAGAGCTGAGTGATGACCGTTCCTAGGGGAGGGGGAGAGTAAGACTGAGGTGGCAATCTTTTGTCCCTGTCCCTTTTTCCCTTTCCATCCCAATGCCCTTCTAGGCTGTTACCACTGGCACCTCCCTGAGGTTCTACAACCTTCCTTTCACCCATCAGCAGCTAAACCTTCTCCACTCAGACTTCAATCTTGCCTGCTGGGGCTCTCCTGGTCACAGTGGAACCTGTTTCTGCAGGAGCGATACTGCCTGGCTCTTGGGGAGGAGGAGCTGGCTCTTTTGTCCAGCGGAGGTGGGAGGCCCTGGGACAGGGGATGGCGTGCCTGATATCTCCCAAGCTCAAAGAATGCACCTGTGAAAAGGTATGTCCTATTACCCCTGTCCCCCAATATTCCCCTTCCTCCACTCTCTGCCCTCTCAATTCTGCAGAAGGAGCTAGCTTCTGAGACTCTGGTGAGAAAAGAGTTTGGGGATTGACAGTACGGTAAACTTCAAGAGAAACCAAATTTGGAGGTTCTTGGTGAGCCTGCAGTGGAGGTGGGATTGGAATGGAAGAGCCAGGAGGGAAGTGCTGCCTCTGACCAGCCAGCACCACGCCTGGCAGCGCAGGGAGTGCCTGAGGCCAGGGGAATAGAGTGTTTGCCGCCAGGGCAGGAGAGCAGCCTGCTGGCACCAGGCTTGCTTTGCTTGCCAGGCCTGTGGCCAGGCCCTGATAAAGCGCACCTCCTTCCATCACGATGGGCATCTCTACTGCAGCCGTCATCGTGCTGAGCTGCTGAGGCACGCTGCCCTGCTTGTGACCAGGCACAGCTCTGAGTGGAGGTCTATTCAGGGTCCAACTTGGCAGGATATAAGGGAATACCTCTCCCAGCATCAGGGAATGGAGTGGGCGAAGAGGCTGAGCCTAGGACCTTTGTGTTTCCCTTGCTCGGACTTGAGCTCCGGGCACGTGGGACCCTTTGCATCCTCCCTCACTGCAGTGTCCCTCATATTTTCTGGGATTGACAGTTTCTCGGGAGCTGGGACTCTTGGACAGACATTCCCATCAGTATGCTAGGTGCTCAGTGCTGTGCTTTATCATGCAAGAAACTCCCTTGAGTTAGCATAACGTTAGCGCGGAACCCTGGGTGGCACTCCGGGCTGTGCCACCTGCTAGCTGGGGATCCTGGCTAAGCCAATCAGCCCTCCCTGTGTCGGAGAGTGGCTGAATAGATCAAATGAGAATGCCTGCGGATGTGCTTTAGCGTTAACTGGCTATGAGGCGTGGTTATTGGATGAATGAATGAGTGAATGAATGAATGAGCCGGTCCTCACTCCCTTTCCCAGCTGATCTTCTCCCGGCGCTGCACCGAGGCGGAGGGATGGCGCTGGCACGAGAACCACTTGTGCTGCCAGGACTGCGCCTGGCCCTTGGGCGGAGGACGTGATGCCCTACCGGAGGGGGGGGGGGTGCTGCCCCAGCTGCCTTGAGAGTCGCTATTCGGATGCCGGCTGGAGCCTGGCCGCGACTCTGGAAGGCCGTCCCTCGGTGAGGGAGGAAAGGGGCAGATCCAAGGGGAAGTGGGCAGCGGCCGGGGCTGGGCTGGGGGAGTTCTCCCGGGCTGGGGCCCTTGCCCCGGTCCCACGCCGTCCCGTCCCTCCAGCAGCGCCCCCATCCTCCAACCGCACCCCCAAACCCGAGCTTCGGGGCCCGCAGCTCTCACCACGCATCCCTGGCCGGAGCGCTCCGAGGGCCTCCGGAGCCCATCCCGCGCCGCGGGTGAGGTTGCGGCGCGGGACTCGCTCCCGGACTGGGGATGCTGCCGCCCCCTGGTGGGCGGGGCGGGGAGGGGCGAGGCGCCGGAG
>PVJN01054077.1:0-14305 GCA_004026805.1 Lasiurus borealis | reverse complement strand
GGGGGGGGGGGGAGAGAGAAAGGGAGGAGGAGAGAGGAAACTGTTTTTAAATAGCCTTCTTGATAACTGACCTCTGACTTGGTTCTGCCTACCCTTCTTGAATTATACTATCTCAGGAGGCAGACAGTGTGCAAGGTTTCATATCATTCTCTCCCCAGCAAACATATCGACCCTTTAGAGGTATGATGTAATGCAAAGAGCACTGGCCTAAAAACCAGAGAGGCATGGACAACTATGGCCTTGAGAAAACTTTTTAACCTCTTGAACTTCAGTATCCTCAAAAATAAAATGGGGATTCTGTTGTCTAATTAGGGTTATTATAAGGATTAGAGAAAAGTCATGTAAAGAGTCAAGGGCAATGACTAACAGAAGATTTTTGGTGATCATGACTTATTTTAATACAAAATGGATTAGTGTTATAATCTGAAATTTTATCATAAATGATAACAATTAATATTAATTTAAAACTCTAGTTTATCATTTCACAACTATCCAATTGTGCTAGGATTTTTAATTATAAACACAGAAGTACCTGTCCTCAAGGGATTATTCAGATAAGGAGGAAAAGCAAGTAAAAAGAAAATCATAATACAGTGAGACAAAATTACAATACAATAGAGGTCAGAACAAGGTTTAAAACAAAAAAACATAACCTTGAATGCTGTGGCTCAGTTGGTTAGGTGTAGTTCTGTGCAACAGGATGTGGCTGGTTCAATTCCCAGTCAAGGGCAATGTTTCTCTTTCTCTCCCTCTAAAACATCAATAAACTATTAAAAATTAAAATAGCCAAAAATGGTTTGGCTCAGTGGATAGAACGTCGGTCTGTGGACTGAAGGGTCCCGGGTTTGGTTCCGGTCAGGGGCATGTGCCTTGGTTGTGGGCACATCTCCAGTGGGGTGCGTGCAAGAGGCAGCTGATCGATGTCTCTCTCTCATCGATGTTTCTAACTCTCTATCTCTCTCCCTTCCTCTCTGTAAAAAATCAATAAAAAATATTTTTAAAATATAAAAATAAAACAAATCAGATATAAATTGAACATATCCAGAGAAGTGGGGGAGAGAGAAAGCACAATAGGGAAGATGGGAGAGAGGAGGTAAGAGAATGGCAACAGCAAGTGCAGAGGACTCCTTAGTGAACTTTAAAGAAAGGTAGCTATCCATCTGCACTAACTTTTCTCCTGTTCAAATATCCAGAGCCACAGATTCTTATAGGGCTGTAAATGAAATTAATTTTGTCATAAGCTGATAATTGTTCAGCTGGGTAATGGGTACATAGTTATACTATTCTCTCTACTCTTGTGAATGTTTTAGGTAGTCCATAATAAAAAATTGTATTTTTTTTTTTAGTATTTATTTCATTTAGAAATCTATGGCAAAATAAATGATTAAACACTTAATTAGTCCCTAGTTCCCTTTGTTGTTGTTTTTATAAAACATTAAAGATATATCGTGTTTTCTTTTTCAGAACCTCAAATCACAGAAAGGATAGAATGAATTCCTAACCAGGAAACAATGCCTATGTGTTACTTCTCTACCCTTAAAGAAGACAATTAATTCTAGGATTGCCTCATTGTCCTCCAAAGAAATCAAAGGAGCTTGGCTGGTGTTGCTCAGCGGTTGACCACCGACCCATGAACGGGGAGGTCATGGACACATGCCTGGGTAGTGGCCATAATCCCTAGTAGGGGGTATGCAGGACATAGCTAATCATCTCTCCCATCATTTATGTTTCTTTCTCTCTCTCTGTCTCTCTCTCTCTCTCTCTCTCTCTCTCTCTCTCTCTCTCTCTCTCCCTTCCTCTCTATGAAATTAAAAATAAGTAAATAAAAGAAATCAAAGGATGGTTTAACACAGGCTGTATTCCTGGAGGAAGATTAATTTCTTAGAAAAGGAAAACTTAAAAAAAATAGTGCAAATAGTATGTTTTTTTTTTTTATTTCTTTTTTTATTAAGTGCACATGGGCTGGAAAAAATGAACTTTTGATGTCTATTGCCAAATGTTGATTGAAAAAGCTACTTGCAAAAGCTTAGACAACAGGAGAGGCAACTTCAACCCCAGATAAAGAAAAGTGGGATAAACTGGTTTTTAAATATATAAAATTTTAGCTGTTTGAATCACTAACATCTTTTTTATTCTAACTCTCTTCAAAGTTCTGTTTTCTCGGTAGGTGAGGCTCAGTTGATTGAGCGTCATCCCATGTACCAGGAAGTCACCGGTTCAATTCCCCATCAGAGCACATGCTCCAGTGGTGGGCTCGATCATCAACTAGGGTCCTAGAAGAGGCGGCCAGTCCATGTTTCTCTCTCATCACTGCATCTCTCTCTCTCTCTCTCCCCCTAAAATCAATAAACACATGTTAAAAAACTTTAATTGTTTTCTCAAAAGCATATGTAAATTCAGTTTTCCATACAAAGATGTTTAATCTTCCATTTAATCTTTTACTTTTTAGTAATGGTAAACATTTACTGAGTCAGACATTTACCATCAATCATCTTTTTTAAAAATTGATTTTAGAGAGAGACAGAGAAAAGGGGAGAAACATCCATTTGCGTTACACTTATTTACACATTCATTGGTTGCTCTAGTATGTGCCCAGAGAGGGGGCTGGATCCACCACCTTGGCATATGGGACGACTTGGTAACCAAGTGAGCTGCATGGCCTGGGCCTACCATCAATTATCACATTTAATCCGCACAAAATCGGTATGAGGTGGGTTTCTCTATTATACACATTTCAATGAGAAGGCAACTAAAGCTTAAGAAGAATGAATAACATAACTAAATTGCCAAATTGCCAAACAGAAAAGCTAGAATCCCAACTTACTGCAGAACCTGAGTTCATAACCACTAAATGACACTTTGTCTTTTTGCCCTTAGTACGTGTATCTTTAACTTTTGGCTTGCAAATCTTATTTTACTAACTCTGAAGAAAAATAAAGTCAACTTTTACTTGTTTAAATAATCACTACTTTTTGTAAAAGATCTATTTTTATTGATTTCAGAGAGGAAGGGAGAGGGAGAGAGAGAAAGAAACATCAATAATGAGAGAGAATAATTGATTGATTAGCTTCCTTTTGCACACCCTACACTGGGGATCGAGAAAATCGAACCATGATCTGATTAGTAGATTGACACTCAACCACTGAGCCACACTGGCCAGGCATAATCACTACATTTTAAATAGAAAGATTAAAACATATCAAGATCCAAAGCTACTCCTATGCAATTAAAACATTAACTTGTATGTATAATACTTTGTATAAAACATGACTCTCCTGAGCCAATATCACCACGGATTGAGCTTTTACTAGTAGTAGTCTCCCAGGTTTAGGGATAAATTTTACTGGTCCATCCACATGCTCAGCTGTTTTTCCCTTTGCAACCCAGGGCCCATATTACTCGTAAGACAGCAGGTACCACTGGGAAGGCAAATGATGGCCATGATGCTGGGCAAAGCTAAAAACAGAACTTCTGGTTTTAGTAAGCTCTTATGCACTGTCCTTCAAGTAAGAGGCCTCTAGCTAGATATGATGTGAATGCACTTTACCAAAATAATCTTGTCACTTTTTAAAAGTTTACTGTGTGATCAAGAGACATCATTAAGAGGGTAAAAGTCAAGCCAGAGAGAGAAGTATCTGCAATGCATACAACTGAAGGACTTATATCCAGGATATATAAAGAATGCCTACATATCAATTTTTAAAAGACATACACAATTTAAACACCCTTTAACAAGTACTTCAAAAGAGGATACTCAAAAGGCCAATAAACATATAAATAGGTGCTCAGTGTCATTAGACATCAAGGAAGTACAAGTTAATACCCCTAGGAAATACTACTATTACATACTTTCTAAAATGGTTAAAAGTAAGGAAACTAACAATACTGAGTGCTGATAGGTATAGGAGCAAATGGAATTCTCATTCATTGTTGAGAAATTGGTATATACACTTTGAAAAACTGGTTTGGCTCAGTGGATAGAGCGTTGGCCTGCAGACTGAAAGGTCCCAAGTTCGATTCTGGGCAAGGGCATGTATCTTGGTTGCGGGCACATCCCCAGTGGGGGGCGTGCAGGAGGCAGCTGATTGATGTTTCTCTCTCATCGATGTTTCTAACTCTCTATCTCTCTCCCTTCCTCTCTGTAAAAAATCAATAAAATATATTAAAAAAGAAAAGAAAAATTATTTGGTAATATCTATTAAAGCTGAACATACACATACCTATGAACAAGCAATTCCACTAATGGACATATCCAACACATGTGCATCAAAAGACATATATAAGAACATTCATAAGAGCCAAAAAAAAAATCAAATGTCTATGAACAGCAGAATGAATAAATTGTGGTATACTCATATAATTAAACTAGAGGCCCAGTGCATGAAATTCTTGTACTAGTAGGGTCCCTAGTGGCTGCCAGCTGCTAGCTGGGGCCTCCCTCCCTCCCCCGGAGGACCAGGGCCTCACTCTCTTTCCCTGGCTGGCCCTGCCCCCTGGGTGAACTCTGTGGAGTGGACAATTTGCATACTATGCTTTTATTCTATAAGATACTATACAGAACAAAAAAGAATTACTACTGCTGTAAGTAACAACATGGATGGAACTCTCAGGTATAATGCTGAACAGAAGCCAGACAGACACAAAAGAAAACATACATGACTCCATTTATATATAATTCAAAAACAAGAAACCAATCAATGATGACAGAAGTTAGAGTAGTGGTTAATTCAGGGCAATAATAGCTGGAAAGGGGCACAACTAGATGTTGTTAATTAACATTCTCTTTCTTCATCTGGAAGTTTCACTTTGCAAAAGTTCACTAAAAATTCATTAAGCTATATGCTTATTACTATGGACTCTTCGTAAGTTATACTTCAACTAAAAATTTACTCTAACGGAGTTCACTGTAGAAAAGATGAAAACTACCTACAATTCCAACAGTTGGTGAATATTCAAGTATAGTATATATAAAACAATGGAATATTATTCAGTCTCATTAAAGAATAACAAAGTAGGAAATGTTCTAAAACAGTTTTTTAAAGTTGCTTTAACTGAACTTATTGTATTACCTCAATTTTTTTAAAAAGGTAGAAAAGTGACTGAAAGGAAAATTTACTTAAATGGTATTTGTGTTTATATTTGGGTGTGGGGCTTAAGGAAATGAATTCATTTTCTTTTCAGTTCCTTTTTTCCCCCCAATAAGCATGTGTAGTTTTTATAATGAGGTGGAAAGCTATTTTAAAACATTAATTTGCCACTGACATTCAGATTATCTTAACCTTAATGAGTTTACCCATGAAATCTATCTTGGTAAAGAATCTGTAGCACTGAAACCACTGAATGAGAACCAACAATACAAGAAACAACTAGAAAGTGGTTTGGGTTATGTTTCATTTTCTTTGTATGGCCAAAGTGAGAAACGATGTAATCATAAGTCTGATTAAAGCTTTGTAATTGTTCTAGCACCTGTTCAACTTTGCTGATGAACAACACACATATGACATACTAAAATTCAGACAGGATTTAACAAGTGAGGTATATCAAACACAGGCCCTGTTATTGTCAAGGTTTCTAGGTGTGTCTGCAGTTCAATTATAATAAGATCATTTACATCTCTGAGTCAGTCATCCACTCTCCTGTCTGTGTCTCTCCTGCCATATCAGACGTGAGCAGGAACGTAACACACTATACATAGCACAGATCTGAGCAAAACTGAATACATTTTAGGGAAGTGGTAACTCAGGAATACCACCTCTTTTCCTTTTATGATGAAAAATGAAGAGAGAAAAAGCTAGTACCAAAATACACATCTACAAAGGCTAAAAAACTTAAGTTTTTAAACATGTTTATGAATTCCAAGGTAACTGCAGCCTTCACTCTTCTATTTATAAGATTTCCTGGCTTTTCCAAATTGTATGTGCACATGTGTGTATCTGTGTGCACGTTACTTTCCCACACTACAAGTTAGAGAATATAAGGAATTAGATTCCAGAAAGTTCCAAATCTAAAAAGGTCAGGCAATTACACACACCCCTCAAGTTTACAGAATTCTGGCAGAAATCTAGTCCAAAATTTAAGGGGACATGAAATGCTACAGTAAATCACAAAAAAAAGGGGATTTTCTTCTCGTATTTCTCTCAGTCTACCTATCTTAGGTTCTCCAAGAAGCTGTTTATGACCATGGATTAAAAAAAAAAAAAATCCTCCCCAACTGTAAGTACAGCAGTTTAGTTCTCATACTAGAGTGATGCAAATTTCACACTGGAGTTATAGTTATTACTAATACTCTAACCAAGGATATGGGTTACTTTCATGTCTTTTTTTTTTTTAACCTTTTTGTCTTAAAGATAGTAACCAAAATGTTGAATACCATATTTTGGGTCATTTTGTCCCCATTTTTCCTCCAGAATCTATAAAAATTATGAATATTTTGTTTGGTGAAATATGAAAAGGAAATGATATAGGAAATCAAGTGCTCACATTTTAGGAGTTAATGTGGACATTAAGTGGGTTGTTGCATCAACCCCAATTTTTACTTTCTAATCTCTTGAGCCATACGTAAGTCTAAGCTATTATCAAGAAAACTTCTTCATCCACCCCAACTCTGAAACTTGACTTTCCTGAACTAAGACTGGCATCTCAGCCAAGTTTTTCTCAAGTCTGCACGGTACATGTTGCTGCAAAGAGATGGTGCAAGCGAGGAGGACCTCTGGGATCTCTCCAAAACCTGGGGGTTAGCTGCTTTCATAGACCAATGAGGAAAGCTGCTTGCTGTTCCTCATGTTCAAACAAGTTCCATTATCCAAATTTAATTACCATGGTGATCAGAAAATTTCCAACCAACTCCCATAGAATGTCTAAATAAATGTATCACCACATTTTACACCGCAGAAAACACTTGATGATGCCTGCTTTAGAGAGAGAACCGCAGCAGTCTATGAGTGATGTTTATAGAAGAGGGTGCATCTTAAAACAAAGGTCAAACAAAACTGTTTCACAAAATGTAGAGGTATTTAAAATAGATTTCTCCTTATGTCTGTGGCCAAATTTATCAACTCTATTATCAATCAACCAAAGTTGAGTACAAATTTCCTGGCTCTGTGATCAGTTGCTTTGAATTCCTCTATTTGCCTAATCACCTTCAGCTCTGGGTCAGTGAGGAATAGAAAAATTGTTGCCCTGGTGAGGTAGGTCAGTTGGTCAGTGTCATCCCAATATGCCAAGGCTGTGGGTTTGATCCCCTGTCAGGGGACATACAAGAACCAACCAATGAATGCATAAATGAGTGGAATAACAAACCACCTCTCTCTCTCTCTCTCTCTCTCTCTCTCTCTCTCTCTCTCTCTCTCTCTCTCTGTCTCTCTCTCTCTCTCATCAAATTAAAAACAAAAATCATTATCAAAAGCATAGCATACCCAAGTCTGAAAAAACCTCAGCACTGAAAAACAAAACAAAACCCTAAAATTTTGCAATCCAAAAGCCAACCCTATATAATAAAAGCCCAGTGACTGAAACAGTAGAATGACCAGAACAACCAGAGACCAAAACGCCCATGGCTCCTTGCCCTGGCTGGCCCTGCCCCCCAGTGAGCAATTAGGGGCAATCAGGCAGGCAGGCGAGTAGTTAGAGGCGATCAGGCAGGCAGGGGAGCAGTTAAAGCCACCAGTCATGAATTGCAAGAGGGTGCAGGCTGGGCTGAGGAACACCGCCCTCCCTCCGGGCACAAATTTGGTGCACCAGGCTTCTAGTTTTATATAATAAAAGCATAATATGCAAATTGACCAAACAGCTGAACAGTGGAACAACCATACGTGACCACACTATGACACCCACTGGCACCAGCCCAGCCAAAGTGGATGCGATGTGATTGGTCGGGGGCCTGGCCATTGCCCCACGATCACCCCGCAGAAGGAGGCACACCGACCGGCAGGCTGCAGCGGGTGGTGCTGGCGGCCAGAGGGAAACCCAGGTACTGCGTGCCAGAGGGAAATTGATGCTGGGAGCCAGGAGAAGGAAGGCTTATTCTTGCAAAAATTTCACACATCTGGCCTCCAGTAGCCTGTAAGTCTCATATCTTTTGAATGCTTTAAAAAATACCCTTTCTCCTTAGAAAGCAAAAATTTTGCCCTGGCTCAGTTGGTTGGAGCGTCATCCCATACCAAAAGATTGCAGGTTTGATTCCCAGTCAAGGCACACACCTCAGTTGTAAGTACAATCTCCAACCAGGGCGAGCATGGAAGGTGTGTGAGCATGGAAGTTTCTCTCTCCCATCTATGTTTTCCTCTCCTCCTTCTTCTTTCTCTAAAATCAGTGGGTATATCCTCCAATGAAGATTTTTTTTAAAAGAAAAGTATATGTATTTGATAGATTTCCTTTATTCTACATAATGCTGACAAAGGAAATTTGATGACTGAATAGCAGATAAAAAGGAAATCAACAACAATTTTTTTTTAAGTTACAAACTTGACAGAAACATTTTAACTCAAGCCTGAGAGCAGTTACAAATAGATTTATGTAATATAAGTGGCATTATGTTCTCAAAACCCATAATTAACACATAAAAGTTACACTATCCTTTCCATATTTATTAATGCAAATTTCTCTTTTAACCATTTTCCATATTCCCTGACGAAAAATGTGTACATGTTAATTTTTTTAAAATTCCAGAACATAAAATTAAAGGCATTTAAAGAACTATGAAAAATACAAAATCCTACATAATAAAAGCCTAACATGCAAATTGTCCCCTCAGATGGTCATTGGACCGGGAGTTCTACCACTAGCTATGACATGCGCTGACCACCAGAGGCCAGCATTGAACATGTGGGTGTCGGCAATGCGGCACTGGCAGTGGGCGCTCAGGTGCCAGGCACCTGCAAGGAGCCCACCCCGCACCCACGCGGCCTTTTCTGGGTGAGCCAGGCTGTAGCCACAGGGATTGCAGGGGCGGTTGGGCATCCTGTGGGTTCACACAGGAGTCAGTCTGCGAGGCCAGCCAGGAGAGAGCATCCTGCCTGCCTGGCTTCCATGCAGTGCCACTGGGTGGCCAGAGGCCCATGCTGCACTCTGGTCCATGGCAACCGGCTGCACTCAACACATCTCTGTGTGGGGACCCAAGTGCCACTACTCAGGTGGAGGGGGGGAGGGCCCACATAGAGACCCAGGGCCCAGATGCTGCCCAAGGCCCAGAGGCCAGTTGGGACCAGCCCTTCCACGCTCGATGCTCACATTTTGATGGCCAGCCAGGCCTAGGGACCACACCCGTGCATGAATTTCATGCACCGGACCTCTAGTCAGTTTATAAGAGAATTTTAATTATTCACAATTTCCTATCCAGAGATTTTGCTCTATTTCATTCTAGACTTTTACTTTTTTAAAATATATTTTACTGATTTTTTTTACAAAGAGGAAGGGAGAGGAATAGAGAGTTATATCAACTGCCTCCTACACGCCACTTACTGGGGTTGTGCCCACAACCAAGGTACATGCCCTTGACCAGAATCGAACCTGGGACCTTTCAGTCTGTAGGCCGACGCTCTATCCACTGAGCCAAACCGGTTTCGGCTCATTCTAGACTTTTATATACCGTGCTCATTTGAAAATCCATGATGAAAAGTATCCATATATATTTACAAACGAAAGACATATATAAGAATGTTCAGGTGCACTGGGAAGCTCGCCTGAGGGGTTCCCGGTCCCCTCTTCTTCCTCCCAGGCACATATTACCTTTGCCTTTCCCTCTCCAAAGGCCTTTCTCTGCCTCTGTAACTTTGTTTCCTGAGGCTACACAGCCCAGCTGGCTCACTTCTACTATCTCTGTAACTTTCTAAATAAACTTTCTCTTATAATTTGAAAAAAAAAAACAAGCCTCACCCCAAAAAAGAATGTCCTCAGCAGTGATATTTACAATAGCAAAAAACTGGAAACAACTAAAATATCTGTCAACTGTTGAATAGACTAATAAACTGAGGTGAATTCATGCAATGGAATGCTAGAGCAGCAGAGGAAAATAAACTACAGTACAATAACTTGCATCAGTGGGAATGAATCTCATAAACAATGGTGAGAGAGAAAAAAGCAAGTCACAGGAGAAAATGTGAAAATTAATAAACAGACACCGCATATTAAATGGATGGGAAAGCTAGAAGAGAGAACTCACATGGATGTTTCAATGCACACTGCTGAGCTTAACAGGAAGACATGCACCTTGCATTTCCGACAGGAAGTAAAACTGCATGGCTACCTCAGCAGAAGAAAAGATTTCTTCTAGCACAATAATAATAATAGTTCAGCCAATGAAAAGTCACTATACTCTGAACCTTCAGTTTCCTACAATGGATTAGCAGCTCCTCTCAAGTACATAAAAGTGTGTTCCTCTGGACTTGCACATGAATGGGCATTAGATTACATGTTCCAAATTGCAATTCTTTGTTGTTTCTAAATAAGTCTTTTGCTGGAAAAATATCTGGCTGATTATCTGTTTAAGGGCAACAAATACATACAGCAGGATTCTACTCTTAAAAGTTCAGAAACTTACAGAGTTAAATATTTTGTTAGGAATATATACAAACTATATAAAGCAAAATTAGGGAGTGACAAAATTCAGGATGATGGTTACATTTGAGGGTGAGTTGAAAGTAATGAGTCCATAGGGCCTGCAGAGGTATTTTGTCATTTTAGTTCTTAAACTAGATATTGGACAATTAGTTACCCTTTCTTAAACTGTACATATGTATAATACAGTTGACCCTTGAACAACACAGCTGTTAGGGACAACCTCTGCACAGTTAAAAATATCCATATAAATTTGACTTCCCCAAAACTTAAATTATCCTTTGGTATCAGTGGGTGATTGGTTCCAGGAGAGAGCAAACTGCCCGCCCAGCTTCTGTGCAGATACCAAAATCCAAGGATGCTCAAGTCCCCTCTATAAGATAGATAAGTATATAAAGTAGTCCCTCAGCATCTGCAGACTCCCAATTGCACACGCACAACAAAAAGCATTAATAGAAAAAAAAAAATCCATGTATAGCCTAAAAGTGTGGCTCAGTTGGTTGAGTATTATCCCACGCACCAAGAGGTCACTGGTTTCGATTCCCAGTCAGGGCACATGCCAGGCTTGTGGGCTTGATCCACAGTAGGGGGTGTACAAGAGGCAATCAGTGTTTCTCTCTCATTGTTATTTCTATCTCTCGCTCCTTCTTCCTTCCCCTCTCTAAAATCAATGAAAACATTTTTTTTAAGAAGAGCTGTATCTTAGTTTAAAAAATAAAATAAAAACCCATGTATAAGTGGATCTGCACAATTCAAACCCATGTTGTTTAAGGATCAACTATAGAAGAAAACCATGCCAATTATCTCTAGCAATCAACATAGTTACTCACATAAATCATGAACAACCATGAACTACATGACATTTGAGGAAACCCAATAGAACAGAAAGAAACAGACAAGATGAACCACTGGAAGAACTTGCCCCAAAAGAAAAACATTAAATCCTGATTTAACATCATGGATGGTTTCTTGGAAACTGTGACTTTAAGCAAAATGACACATAATGAAACCAATACCATAGGCTACTTGATATAAACAAGAGTTCAATTTCTACAGCATCTTCTGATCACAAAAATTCTAAATAAAGATGCAAAAGCTTTCTAATATTAAAGTGAAATAAAGATAAGCTATCCATACATTTAAGAAAGATATAAGAGAGCAATTTTCCAACCCACTTACTTCAGTTCAGGATCACAGATGGTCAGAGTCTATTCTGGTGGCTCAAGGCACCAAGTGGGACCCCCAAACCTGGAAAGAGGACCTCCAATCACAGGCTACATCACTCACCCCACCCCCACACTCATTCAAGCTTGGATATTTGGACAAGCCAATTCACTTACCTGTGCACATCATTGGGATGTGAGAGGAAACTGGAGAACCTGGAGAAAACCCATGCAGACATAGGAAGAACATGCGATATTATGCAAGGTCCCGCTATATGAGGTATTTCAAGAATGAGAAGATAACTTCTAAAAACTTTTAGTTAGCATGCTCAGAGATTCAAGAGGTTATCATGTCCATAAAAATCATAATAAACTGCTGTTAGAGTAAATTCTAAAAAGAGAGCAAACACAAAGGAGATAAAAACCATGCCATGTGGAAGGGAAGAAATAATAAAACAAAATCCCCAAGTTGTAGAAAGACAGCCAATAAAGACAGAGTGGGAAACTACCAAGTGCCTGACAGGAAGGAAAAAGAGACACACACCTAGACGCATCTGATGAAATTTCAGAAGACCAAGGACAATAGGCAAAGCCTATATGCTTCCAGAGTACAATCACGCACCACACAATGACCTTCTCCAGTCAACAACGATGATGACAGTGGTGCCCTAAGAGTATAATGGACCTGAAAAATTCCTATCACCTACTGACGTCATAGGTATCATAGCTGTCGTAATGTCATAGCCCAATGCACTATTCATGTGTTTGTGGTGATGCTGGTGTAAACAAGCCTACTTTGCTTCCATTTATTTAAAAGTATTGTACATGCCATTATGTACAGTACAAAATACTTGATAATGATAAGTTATCATTATACAGTTACTGGATTATGTATTTACTATACTACATTATTTTAGAGTGTATTCTTTCTACATATAAAAAATTTGCTGAATAAATTAAAAACTCTTTTTGTTGTTTGTGCCATTTTCTTCATTCTCTCTGAGGCAGGGGTTCAGTAAAAAAGCATCATATTTCCTTCTCCATATGTCCAAAGCTCTTCTAGGTTCTAAAGTAATATTTATTTAATAATAGTATTGCAAAGGCAGTATTTGTGGAATATAAACATTTAGGCTTAATTTGTACACAAAACATAAAGACTACGTATTATTACACAAAACAATAGTATAAAATTTATTTACTGTGATAACGTAGGAACAGTAAATAATATGACTACAAACACTCAGAAGGAAAAGAGTACTAGAAAGGGGAAACTCAGCAGAGACACAAAAGATACTTTCTAAAGTTGACATAACATATTATTGAAAGCTATACAGTGGTACCTCGAGATATGAGTGCCCTAACATATGAGATTTTTGAGATACGAGCCGTCGAGCGAGCGATTTTTGCTTTGAAATACGAGCAACATTTGAGATAGGAGTACTCGCGCGGATCGGCTGGCTGCACACGACCCAATAGTTTACCTTGACTCGAGCGTCTCATAGTCTCCCACGCCTCAAGGTTACAGAACGAATTAAACTCGTATCTCGAGGTACCACTGTACTATTAACTATCAGAATACAAAACTGATAAAAAGTGGTCATATTTTGGAAAGTGAGACCAGGGATGGGGAGAGGAGACTATTTTTCCATTTCATAGTTTTTCAACTATTGTCCCCCATATGTTATTTTAATTAACAGGAAAAAATACATAGTGTTCTTTCAAATATTCTCATACCTTGTTCCCACCTCAATAACCCTTAGGTAAGACCGTCTTTTCCCCCATTCAATTCTCCTAACCTCTATACAGCTTTAACATGGCTGAGTATTCATCTCCATCAAAGCAGCACATGCTGCACCCCAGTCCACCTCCATGACCACTCCTGGTACATGCTGCACCCCATCCACCTCCGAGATCACTTCTGGCACTCTGGAGAACTCTTCTTTCTTCTCTAGCTTCTAAAGATAGACATCCCAGTGAGCTTAATTTTCCACTTTCCATTTCAAAGATCTGATTCATCCTGATGAAGCTCATGAAGATGATATCCAAATCCTTCAACTGTTCCAGACTATAATTCAGTATTTCTCAATGCTTACTGGACAGTCAACCTGAGTGGCTTTCAATGCCACAGATGCCATTATGTCCAAAATTATATTCATCATCCTTTCCCCAAATGAGTGCCTCAGGCGGTTCTATATACAATACCATCATTCCCCTAGTTACCCAAATTCAAAATTGGGCCACCTTTGACTCTGCTGCTATTTCATCACATCTCATCATCTTTCTTCTCCTCAATGTTTTACAACAGGGAAAATAAAGATGAGTAAGACATGGTTTACAGCCTCTGGAAGGATGAAGAGAAATGTAAGCCACCAATTATAAAGTAATATGATAAGCAGTACAAAAGATAAATGCACCGGAGTTGAGGTTGGGCTGAAGGAGGAACAAAGAGGAGAGGAAGGAATTTAAGCTGCAAACTGCAACTCCTGTTCCTTCATCCTCTCTAGGTCAACACAGCAGCAGCACACATCCTGAATACTTCAATTTATACTCTGCTTTAAGAAAACCCAACATATAAGTTTTCACTGTTG
>PVJN01054076.1:0-13523 GCA_004026805.1 Lasiurus borealis | reverse complement strand
CACATGATCTCACTCATTGGTGGACAATAAAGAACATTATAAACTGAAGTACAAAAGGATAGATACAGAGGCAGTAAAGCCTCAAACAGACTGAAATTATAGCAGGAAGATTAAAGTTAGGTGGGGTAGATGGGAGATCAATCAAGGGACTTGTATGCATGCATATAAGCATAACCAATGAACACAGACACTGGGGGGGGTTGGGGTATGCCTGGGAGGGAGGGCGGGCATGGGGAAACATGTATAAAAAACATGTATAAAAAATTTAAAAAAAAATTGCTCTGAGCTAAAAAAAAAAAAAAAAAGAAAAATCACTGGAATAACTGTTTATAAAAGAATTACAACTACATGACTTTATATTTTTGATACGTTATGTTAATAATTGTGTACAAATTGAAATGTCTATGTACTGATCCTCAAACAACAACATCTCAATTATTAAAGAGAAAAAAAAATAATGCAATGCCATATCACACCTGTCAGAATGGCAATCATCAACAAATCAACAAATGACAAGTGCTGGCGAGGATGTGGAGAAAAAGGAACCTTTGTGAATGCTGGTGGGAAAGCAGATTGGTACAGACACTGTGGAGAACAGTATGGAGTTTCCTAAAAAAAACTAAAAAAATGGAACTTCCATTTGACCCAGTGATCCCACTTCTAGGAATATATTCCAAGAAACTAGAAACACCAATCAGGAAGGATATATGCACCCTTATGTTCACAGAGGCACAATTTACCATAGCTAAGATTTGGAAATAAACTTAGTGCCCATCAGCAGATGTGTGAATTAAAAAACAGTGGCACATCTACACAATGGAATACTATGCTGCAGTTAAAAGGAAGGGATTCTTACCATTTGCAGCAGCTTGTACAGAACTGGAGAGCATTGTGCTAAGTGAAATAAGCTAGGCAGAGAAAGATAAATATCACATGATCTCACTCATTTGTGGAATATAATGAACAACATAAACTGATGAACAAAAACAGAACCAGAAACAGAGAAGCACTGATCAAACCATCAAACCTCAGAGGGAAGGTTGGGGAGGGTTGGGGTGAGGGGAATAGAGCAACCAGAGGACTTGCATGAATGCATATAAGCCTAACCAATGGACACAGACAGCTGGGGGTGAGAGCATGGGTGGATACAGGGACAATGGGGCGATAAGGACACATATGTAATACCTTAATCAATAAAGAAAAAAATACTAATTAAAAAATAAACAATGGGAAGATATGTACACATGTAATACATTAATAAAAAAATAAACAAAACAAAGTTATAGAGCTTTGATCCTCTGCCAAATTCTAAAATATTTATTATTTTCTTTGTATATTTAAGGTTATTGTCTATCTGTCTTTAACTTTTTTAGGTAGATGTTAAGAGTAAAAAGCATTTTTATCCAATTGGTTTTTAGTTGTCCTATTTTTTTCTAATTAAAAAAGAATTACTTTCTCATCATTCTGTAGTGCCAAATTTTTCATAAGTTAAATGTTCATAAATGTGTGTTCAATTTCTGGGGTTGCTATTTAGTTATTTGGGTTCATATGACTGTTTTCTCAAATACTACTATATCTCACTATAGTTTTCTAATAAATTGTTATATTTCGTAGAGAAAACTCTCCCGTTTGTTTTTCTTGAATCTTTCCTATGTTTGGACCTTTAACTCTATATAAACACTTAAGAATAATTATTCATTTCCTCTGTAAAATCCCTACAGGGATTTTCATTAGTCATATTGATTCTATGTATCAATTTAGAGATAATTGACATGTTATGATATTGAGTGATCCTATGCATAAGTATGTGTACCATTTAATCTTTCTCATTAAATTTTTATACATTAGAGCAGAGATCTTATATACTTTTTGTTAGATTTAGTCTTCAGAATGGAATATTATTGGTGGTATTATAAATAAGATCTATTTAAAATTGCATTTTATGTGTTTTCTTTTACATAGAAATAAACATGATTTTATATATTCAGTCTGGTAAAATTCATAAACTAATTTGGTTGATGTTTGGATTTTAAAACATACAATCATGTTGGCTGCTTTACTTATTCCCAATTCTTATTTAAATATTTCTAACTTTTTGTTCTGGATAGCATTATTACAATGTTGAAGAGCTATGATGGTAGCAGGGAACCTTATTATATTCCTCATCTCAGAGGGAAAGCTTTTGATATTTTAACATTAAGGATGCTATTTCTATTTATGTGGCTTCATTATTTTCAAACTTTGCGTTTGTCAATCCTGTTAATCACTAAAATTTACTTTTAGCCCCCACATCAATACTCACTGCAGAGTGGTAAAAAATCTTGAGTTACCCGACATGCATGTTCCCTGCTGAGGATGAGCCATGACCCTTGTCTTTTTTTAGCTCTCATGTTGTAAATAGTGTCCTCTTTGATGTCAAGATTTGTTGTATATTTTTCACATTTTTGTAATTTTTGTTGGTAATTTCATTAATATGGCCCCTACACATAGTGCTAAAGTGCTGTTTTGTATTCTTAATGACCTATATTGCTCAGAAAATACATACAGGATGGGCAGAAGGTCCACAGTTGTGATTACACAAAACACAGTTTTTTTTCTTATAATATTTATTATATTACTTTCCATACAAGCAACTGTAAACTACTTTTGTCCAGCCATGTATATTAGATAAACATCATTCTGTAGTCTTAGCTTTAATGTTGATGATTCAACAAAATAAATTTATAAAGTTCTTTTGGTCTACTAGTATATATGTATCTTTTCTCAAATACTTTTGAGTATCATTCCAATTTTCTAATAAAGTGTTATGTTTAGTAGAACAAATTCTCCCCTTAAAATTCTTTAAGCTGATACACACAGTGGGTTGATGAAAATGTGAGCACAAGTTCAGAGGTACAAAACCTTATATTTCCCCCTAGAAGCAGTGGTTCAGGATTTTCTAATTTAGCATTCACAGGGACTTTAAAGAATGTTAGAGGCCCGGTGAGTGAAATTTGTACATGGGTTGGTGGAGCGGGTAGGGAGGGTTAGGAGGGTCCTTCAGCCTGGCCTGCACCTCTTGCAATCCAGGACCCCTCAGGGGGATGTCCAACTGCTGGGTTAGGCCTGAACCCTCACCAGCAATCAGATATTCCTCTCACAATCCAGGACCACTGGCTCCTAACCGCTTGCCTGCCTGCCTGTCTGATTGCCCCTAACCACTCTGCTTCCTGCTTTGTCACCCATAACTACTCACCTGCATGCCTCATCACCCCTAACCACTTTGCCTATATGCCTGATTGTCACTTGCCTGCCTGTCTGATTGCCCCTAACCACTCACCTGCCTACCTCATTGATCCTAACTGCTCGCCTGTGTGCCTGATCCCCCCTAACTGCCTCTGCCTGCCTGCCTGATCACCCCTAACCTTCTCTGCTTCCTGCCCCCGCCACACTGGCTTCATCCAGAAGGACATCCAGAAGGATGTCTGGAAGGTCATTCGGCTGTCTGGTCTAATTATAATACTACACTTTTATTATTATAGATAACTACTGGAGATAATGAGAATTAACTGCAAATATGTGTGTTTACTTATACCTATGTATGTTTTATACCTGTATGTGTGTGTGTGTGTGTGTGTGTGTGTTTCATAAATATTAAACAGAATGAAAAAGATCTCTTCCTTTTTCTAGTTGGTTAAAACGTCCTGACTTTGTTTTTGTTCTGATAATGACTGATTCTTCCTTTTTTCAAATCTTCTGCATATATTGAGATAATAATTTAATTTCTCCCTTAGCTATTAATATGGAAAATTACACAGGCTGACTTTCTGATGTGAAACCAATTTTGTATTCCTGATATATACCCAATGTGGATATGATAACATATCTTATTTATATTACACAAGTGCTGTGTACTGATTATAAACATATACATATACATAGACATATACATATATGTCTATTCATAGTTGATTCACTATATGTTTTTAAATTTTATTAATTTCTGCTCTTTATTCTTTTTACTGTCTTTGCGATTAGTGTGGTTTTGTTTTTCTAATATCTTATACTGGTTGCTGGTTCATTGATTTTTTTTACTTTTCTATTTTTCTACTACCCACTTTTACATTATTATGTTTTTGTTTTTTATTTTTTGTAAAACTACTTAAATTGGACTCCATACTATATGGTATACAGTATTTGGGTATTTACTTAAAATATTTTGTAAATTCCATTTATTTTTTGGTCATTGATTATTTAGAAATATATTGCTAACTTCTGCATATGTGAGGATCTCCTGTGTATAATTTTGATGCTGATGTTTAGCTTAGAATCACTATTATTATACAATATATTCTTATGAGTTCCACCTAAGGAATTTTTCTGAGAACCTAATTTTTTTAAATAAATCTGTGCATTATCCTTAATCTAAGAGCTAGAAGACACTGTGAATCTAAACTAGTGACACAGGAACACTTACAGAAACAAATTTTGAATCTGATTGTTATCTCTATCAAAATTTAGCTATAAGAGATGAGAGACTTACTTTGTTGGTCATTAAAAAAAAGGCCATTCCCTGTTGTAAACCCTGTAGTCTCTTGTGATTTGGAGTTGATTTGCATACATTTAAGATGACCTTAAGGGGTATTTTGCAAGGGGTTACTAGTTATGCACAACCCTCATTCCAAATAGCCCTCAGTGCTTCCAGATCCATAAATGGAGTTAGATCGCATCAGGCTAAAGAGAAGGAGATCAAAAAGTCAAAACAGGTTGTACTTAGGTATTTCTCACTTATGTGAACACATGTTCATTATACAAAAAGGAAACATGCTATTGTGCCAAAATTATTCTCTCTCCTGCTGCTTTTTATCCTTGTAAGCATATAGAATAACATTTCTCTCGTCTCTGTATTTCACTCCTACCTCACTAGCCTTTCTTACTATCATTTATTGCAAAACCATAAAAAAGTCATATATGCTGGTCTCTAATTCTTCTCATCTATTCTCTTTATGTTCACCAGTCAGGCTTACACTCAGTTCCCACCCACAACATGAAATCACTCTTATTGAGAGAGTCAATGACTCCTGTGTGGCTCTTCTTAATGATAAAATCTAAATCTCAGTCCTCATACATTTTGAACTATCAGCATCATTTGATAAGATTTGTCACTCTCATATCCTTAAACAATTTTTCAGTTGGTTTACTGACTTAAATAGTGTCCTACAAAAATTCCTGTCTATCTGGAACCTCAGAGTGTGTCCTTGTTTGGAAATAAACTATTTGCAGATGTAATTACATAATATTAGAAATTAGGTCATTCTGGATATAGTGGGTTTTAACATAGTATTAAGCTGATGTCCTTACAGGAAGGAAAATCTGACACATACACACACACACACACACACACACACACACACACACACACACAATGACCAGATAAATACATAAGCAGACATTGGAGTAATGGAAGCTAAGGAAGCCAAGGATTGCTGGCAACCACCAGAAGTTGGAATCAAGCTAGGATTTTCTCCCAGAGCCTCCAGAGCAAACATGGCCCTGTTGACTTCCTTATTTCAGACTTGTGGCCTTCAAAATTGAGAGAACACATTTATTGTTTTAAACCACCCAGTTTGTGATACTTTGTTAGGGAAGCTGTGGGAAACTAATACATTTGGCTGCTAGGACCTCTTACACTCCTGAGTGTATTGGTATTCCATTGGCCTTTTCTTAGTCTCTGGATGGTCCTTCCCTCAGCCCAGATCTCTCTCTCTCTCTTTAATATATTGAATTGATTTTTTACAGAGAGGAAGGGAGAAGGATAGAGAGTTAGAAATATCAATGGGAGAGAAACATAGATCAGCTGCCTCCTGGACACTTCCTACTTGGGATGTGTCGCAACCAAGGTACATGCCCTTGACTGGAATTGAACCTGGGACCTTTCAGTCCACAGGCCAAAGATTTATCAACTGAGCCAAACCAGTTAGGGCTCAGCCCAGATTTCTTAACATTAATGTATTCCAGTCTTAATGCATGAGCTCTTCTTTTATCTATCTACATTCACTTTCTTAGTGATTTTACCCAGTCCCATGACTTTAAAAACCATATATTCACCCAAAACTCCCAAATGTATATTTTCAGCATGGATCACACTTTGACCTCCAGTCTCAGATATCATCAGCTGCCTATTTGACATCTCCACTTGTATTGTTAGATAATGGAATATAGTCAGCTAATTAAAGAAGAAGAATATTTAATAATAATACTCTATTCCACATTTTAAGATATACTCCACCATCTCTCATCTGATTTCCAAATCAAAGTGCTTAAGTATATCTAACTAGCAAAATCTAAATTTATTAATTCATCTTAATTAATAATTAAACTTAATTAATTAATTCATTTATCAAATATCTGTTTGCCAGTTATATATTGGGTGTTGTTTTATTTGTAGTAACTTCTGAGCTTCATTTTTAGGCATTCTCATCTACATATTCTATGCACTTAATCTCATTTTACTTAAATTAGCCAGACACTTGCATATGTGGGATTGGGCATCCAGGTATAAAATAATGCCTTGAAAGTTATCCAAATCTTATATAAATTGTCTCCATATGACCTTTCAGCATCATTAAATGGCATACAATATAGTTATACCCATAAATATGTAAAAAGCAATTTTTCTATAACTGCTACAAAAAGGAATAATTTTGTTGATTTTTCTATCTCGATTTACATAAACCACCACTAAGAATACAAAATAATTTTATTTTGGTAAGAGTGGACAATGATTTAAGGCCTGAGACATTAAATATTAATACATCACAAATTTATTCTACTTCTGAGCAAGCATCTTTATTGATCATAAGAATTACAATAAGAGTCAGGGTATAAAAAATGCATGTTGTCAGAGAAATGGTGTGCTTAGGGACACAAATTATTGTAGACCTTTTCAGCAGTCACATGGCTTTGTATTAAATAGGAATGTGGTGATAAAATATTATGATAAAAGTTTTAATCTAGCAATTCTATAAGAAATGTATAACAAACAAAGGAAACAAAATTGGTTGTAAAGTATTTCAAGAATAAAAGTGTAGATTAGAAACAGCTATTTAACTGGAGAATCCCTATTATGTTTTTTAAAAGAATATAGCATACTGAAGAAAGGGGTCTAACTATTCATTATATACACTAAAGCAGCTATTCTGAGTTTTTGTTCTCTTATCCATATACTGAGGACATGTATTTTTTGAAACATACAAACACTGCAGAATTTGGGGTTCTCTGCTGACTCAGCTCTAGTTTTGTTTCAAGATTAAATAATCTTAGTGTTTGTAGAACAGCCATTAAGGTTAATTTTTATGATCTGTGTAAGAACAAACTGACCTGTCAAAATTAGCTCTCATTTTTCTTTCTGCTACTAAAAATGTTGGCATTTATAGTTCTGCTGTAATGTCAACCATCTAATCTAATTAAAGAGAAAATTCAATAATTAATGTTTATATGTACATACATATTGATTATTGACCAGACTATACACAGTGTAGTAATATCAGGAAATAGCTGTATTCTTTTTGCGTTCCAAAGAACACAAAAAGTGTCTCCTTTAATTGTAAGAACAATCATTCCATCAGATATTGTATGATCTAGTACAGTTTAAACCAATATTTTAAACTTATTTTTTCCTTTTATCTAGCTAATTCTTGGTCTGAAGTGCAGGAGGAAGAAAGGTCTCTTGTTTTTTTCTTTTATATCCATAGTCTATTTCCTCTTAGGAGTTCCCTGTTGTCTCCAGTTAGGGTATGACTTAGTAGAGGGGTGAGGGGAGAGCTGATTGGGAAAACAATCAGTTTCCTTTCCTAGTTAACTGCTTCCTCAGCTCTTGCTGATGGGCAGCAGAGTGCCTGTGGCAGGAAGACCCACAGAGTCTTGTTGATTCATTTGGGGATTCTTCTGTAGGGAGTGAAAGGAAATGGACCCCCTCCATCTTGTCCTATAAGGGCTGGGATCCCTTCCTAAACCCCCTCCCTTTTCTGGAAGTGGCCACAGGTGTGCCAGCAATGTCTTAACTTCCCCGACCCCCACCTGAAAGGACCAATGAAGCTCCAGGGACACAGCTAAGGTCCTAATTAGGCTTAACCACAGAAAGACCCCAATTCAAGTGACCAATCTCTGTAACCCTCATCACTTTCCCAAGCCCCCTAATTGTCCTACCCCATAATACTCATTGTTCCTGCCCGGTTCGCTCTCTCGCCTCACTGCTGCACCAGAAAGAGGTTGAGAGCCAAACACAGGTTTGAATAAAGACTCTTTGCTTTTGCAAGGCTCCTTAGTGGTGGATTATTGGGGACCCCGAACTCTGGGCATAACAGGACCACCTCATGGCTTTGCTCCCTGACATGCTTCATAAACAACTTTCCAGCTGCCCTCATGCTCCTTATTAAATCCTTTCCCAAGCACTGCTTTATACATACCTGTTTCTTTTCTGTTGGTAAGTCCATGCCCAGAGGCCACACATTTGGGACAACTTCAAGCCCTGCTACAGTCCTACTTAGCTATCCTTTTCACCTCATTAATCCTTACCTCACCAACCCCTCTCTGCTTCCCCCACATACACACTTGAGATGGAGATTATCCATTGACTCACTGACTGCCAATTAGGTCTTCTTCAGTCAAAATTTCTTAGGGACATATTGCAGATTCTCCCAAAAACTCTCTCATGCTCAAATTAAATACACAAAACTGATAAACAAATTTCTTCAGGTCATCAAATACCTAGCAGAAGGTAAGCATGCCTATTTCCTCCATCAAACCTCAAGATATATGGTATGATTTCTGGGAGCCTCTTTAATCATCTAGAATTGAAAGGAAACACTAACCTTCTTCCCTACAGAAAGTGCCCACTATTTTTTTTTAAGAACAGTTCTAAGTGCATTATAAACATATGTGTGCTGGGATCTCAAAGAGACCCAATAAAAATTGTTTCTGTTCCTTGAGTTAAGCTAGATTCAAATGAGAAATATGATAGAGAAGCAAGAAGATGGGGGTATAAATTAAATCTTTAATAATCACAGATCAAAGTAGGGAGTCATGACTTAATGCAAGGGCCAAATGCATTCTCCAAATACCTAATGCTGAATCCTAGAACCTGTCAGGTACTAACCTGAATGCGGAGCTCAGGATTGGGCCTCACCATAGGTGATGTTGCTCCCTAGTGGGTAGAAGAGGGTGTGTGCTCTTAGAGAGCACATACCTCTCCGAAAAAAACAATTAGGAAATGAGTTCAGTACTGAGTTCAGTGAAATGATAGAGAGAGGCCAGGAGTGAGGGAGCAACTGATTATCTTCTTGGAAGGAATCATCAGAGGAGGGAAAGCATGCTTTGGAATGATGAGTTCATTACTTTGTGTCAAATTATGACAAGTAAAATGGAATAATTAATATATAATATAGTAAATAGTGTTATAGGAGTATTCATCAGATAGTGCAGAAGATCTATTCTGAACTGGAAGTGAAGGTAGTAAGGATATAATGGCAATATTTAATTGCTGATAATTATTAAATATCTAAGTTATTTTATGCCAGGCATATTTTATAGATGAATAAAATAAAGCTCAGACAGGATTCCTTCCCAAGTCTCAAAAATGCAGTAAGTGGTAGAAATCAAGTTTCAAATCTGGATTGGTTTGCCTCCAAAACCAGTGCCTTCAGGACTTCTGAAAGGTTTCTTCTGCTGAATCTTAAAAGGACAAGTAGGAGCAGTTAACTAACCTGGAAATATGGGAAAGGAAATGACAATATAATCAGTGTCTCTTGTAGCTTTGGTTTCGTAACAGAAACCATCCTAAAACTTAGGGGAAGCTGAAAATAATACTTTATTTAGTTTATGGAACTATAAATTAAGGTTAAATAAAGTTTTACTGGCACACAGCTCTATCCATTTATTTATCTAATGTCTGTGGATGCTCTCTTGTGACATCTACTTGAATAATTGAGACAGATCAAATTATCAATATGGGATTTGGGGAAACAGCATGAGGTATTCAGAAATGAAGCTTGCTATGCCTGAGATATGTGCAATTGATGGGACAAGAGGTCAAATGATGTGTCTAAAATCATGAATATGTTTTAAAACTAAGAAATTTATAAATAAGAAATGATATATTTCCTTGTAGAATAGGAAACATAAAATGCTTTATAGTTATCCAATGGCCTTTGTAAACTAGCATTCCAAGAACGATTATCTACTTCATGGAATGATTCATGAGACAGAAGTCCTCCATTGGAGTGGTCACAATGGACACCAAGGAAGGCCATGGAGAGATGAGTGTTCCTGCTGGACTTGCTTTATGGGTGATATGTTATGTATGTTTTCCAGGTGGCAAGGGACAGAATGAACACGTTTCATGAAAGGAGGCATAAGGGAGAAGAGCAAGCACTCTGACAAGGGACCCTGAATATGCATGAGAACAGCATGGCCTTTAAATGTCTAGTATTAGCTTTGTGGTCAGATAACAGTTCTGGTGACTTAGTTACATCCCTAACTTAGCCTGCTCTCCTTCTGACTTTTTTCTACTCATTTGTTTTTTCCTACTCAACTTTTTATAGTTTTCCTCTTTTTCTCTCTTATTGCTTCTTTGGACTCATGTTTCCTGTTTTCTCAGCAATCTTACTTCTTTTACTCTTCAAGACTCTCCATTAAAAAATAAAATTTTAGCCAAAACCGGTTTGGCTCAGTGGATAGAGTGTTGGTCTGTGGACTGAAAGGTCCCAGGTTCGATTCCAGTCAAGGGCATGTACCTTGGTTGTGGACAGATCCCCAGTGGAGGGCATGCAGGAGACAGCTGATCAATGTTTGCAATTCTCTATTCCTCTACCTTTCTCTCTATAAAAAAATCAATAAAATATATTTTTAAAAATCAAATTTTATATGTATTCTGGAAGTCTCAACTCAAAATTTTCAAGAGGGAATGTGATTTAGTTAGCTGGACACAGTGCAATTGAAGGTATCACTTTCTGTTAGAGTTCTCACACTGAAACTTGCTGTTAGGAATAGCTGCCAATCTACCTCTAGATTTCTGCCTTTGGGGCAGAAGATATCAACCTATAGTTAAGAAAGCCTGAGATCTCTTGGAAAGAAATGCCTCATAATGCTGTTTGATTTTATAAATTGTCAATTTTCAACAAATATGTTACCAATAAGTTTACACGTGCCAAGACTGGAACCCTTTGGCTGGAGCGGACACAGGTAGGGCCTTGGAAGATTAGATCCCTTGGTTGAAACCAACAGTTTCTCAGTATAGCAGTTCATAAATATCCCACATGTGCCCTATCATGAAAAGTAAAAGAAAACATGAGTGTACTGACTTTGTGGTTTTCCCTGCTTTACCTGATCAATAGGAGTGTCCATAAGCTACATAGCTTTTAAAAGCATATTCTTCAATGAGTAATTATATATTTTTTTCTCCCAACTGTAACATGTTTAATATTTAGCTTTTATTTAAGGCATTTTTAGTGTGGTCCTTAACTGTCTTACTTAGTTATATAATCCACTGCTGTATTTCAACCAAAATATATTTTCCTTCCTCAAAGAAAATGCAAGCCTTGAAACACAGCATTTCTTGTATTTATACTTGCATCCCTCATACATTTAGTAGAATATTATTTGAAGGATATATATTTACTAATTGTTTCTGAATAGAATTAAAAGCTTGAAAATAAGATGGGACACTAAAACTTTGCAGACAACATGGGATTTTTAATAAAAAAAAGTATAGACTTGGGTATCTTTTTTTTTCAATAAAAACATACAGTATAGACTTGACTCACTATAGTTTGTGAACAATTATGTAAATTTTGTAAAACAACAAAAAGAGTATGGCCTATTCAGTGTGGCTCAGTGATTGAGCATTGGCCTATGAACCAAGTGGTCATGAGTTCAATTCCTGATCAGGGCACATGCCTAAGGTATGGGTTCGATCCGCAGGAGGGGACATGCTGGAGGCAGCCAATTAATGTTTCCATCTCATTGATGTTTCTCTCTATCTCTCTATCCCTCTCACTTCTTCTCACTCTAAAATCAGTAAAACATATTTTTAAGAGTATGAATTTCAAATCAAAACAAAACTACAAATCCCCATTCTAGGATATAGTGGCCATCAAAATCTCCTGATATCTTGGATTTGTTGAAAAAGATGATGGTCCTTAGAGTAAACTCTGCAAGCAGAAAATTTCTTCACATGGCTAGCTCTTAGCTTGATTTCCAGCTCATTACAGAAGGTCTCCTTGTTCAGTGGTGAGAGGGTGACATGGGAGGCATTGCAACTAATCACAATCTACCACTATCAATCAAGCTTTTCTAGGGTCTGTTCATGCTTTAATAATTTATATTTCACAGTTGTGGTTCTATGGCTGTGAAATATAATCTGCAGATTCCTGAACTCTGCAATCTTAAACACAGGTGAGATAGGTAAAATCAGTCAGATCTGTGGTTGCAGCTACATTATTTTGCTTGAAAAAAAATCATGCATGCTTGCAGCTCTTGAAAAATGAAGACATAAAAAGTCTTTGATCTCAGGAGTCCCATTTTAAGTAAAGCAAATACTATAATTATAAAGACATAATACTAAAGTAAACAAATACTTGGTAGGAAACAAAAATAGTGAAAAGCCAAGAAAAGGTCATTGTGGTAAATGTAAGAAGCTTAAATCCTTTATATTTCTGTTCTCATGTTTGTCTTGCTCTAGAAGCCCAACAAAAAACTCAGGGCATTGTTACTCTCTCTACCCTGTTTCCAAATAGCAAGGCTGGTATAATGATGTTACTTTCTGCAGGAAGGATTTTTAAACTTGGGACCTTGGCTAGTTTCAATGCATCAGAGAAAACTTTATAACTATTTTGTTTTATGGGCATTATGCAGTTATATTAAGAGTCCATAGATTATACTAGAGTCTCTGAACTAAGCATGTTAACAACAGCACTTTATAGAATTGCTCTCCAATACAAACTATATTGAGCTACAATTCCAAGCCAAATATGTAATTGTATATTTTCTAGGAACCACAAAAAGCTGATAAAATTATTTTCAATAGTCATTTTATTTAGTCTAATATATTTATTTAGTAAAATATATTTCAATAAGTAATCAATATAAAATTATTATCAAAATGGTTCTCATTCTAAGTGTTCCAAAGACGATGTCTATTTTACACTTATAGCACATTCAAGTACTCAATAACTATTATCTTGCTTGTAATGAGGAATTTGTTGGTTGGTGGTTAGCATATTGGGCAGTGCAGTTCTATTCTCTTTTTGCTCTATGTTTCCCTATGACATGGTTTCATGATTTTCATTCCACCCACAGGCTTCCAGTATCTCCTGATATCATTCATATTCTCTCTTTCTATGTCTCTCTCTCAACTCAGAGAGATCACATTGCTTCATAGTGGCTGCTTCATAAAAGTACCCCTAAAATGGAGCTCTCTCTCTCTCTCTCTCTCTCTCTCTCTCTCTCTCTCTCTCTCTCTCTCTCTCTCTCTCTCTCTCTCTCTC
>PVJN01054075.1:0-13523 GCA_004026805.1 Lasiurus borealis | reverse complement strand
ATCTGAACAATAAAGATTTATCAAATAAAAAAATGCAAACAGCTCCTATCCTCCCAGTTTGTTATTTAACTCTACTGATATTCCTCTTACCATCTTACTTTCTATACTTTACAAAAGTCTCAAATGCATAGACTATACTCACTGTCTCCATTTTTATATCAGTGCCTAGTTTCTCCTTCTCACCTTGGAAGAACTCTCTATCTCCAATGCTATAGTGAGATGGATGCTTGTAAGTTCAGAGACCTCTTTGTTAGGAAATACAATGGACATGTCACCTTCCTAATTCTCTTGCCTTGCCTGACTGCATTCGATATTTTTAAATAACCTAATAAAAAGACTTACTGAAAGGCAGATGATATGCATCAATTTGTCCAATGATCTGTGTATTTTTCAAGTTATAAAAGAAATATATTTTAAGTACTTGTTTTACCAACTCATGGAGCAACATAACATGAACGTATAGAAAGAGTTTAGAAAATTCTTCCAAGTCATACAGCTCACATATGAAAGAAAATGAATAGAGGTCTTCCCAAATTTTAAAGTAATTCTAAAAATTTACTTGATATTACCAAGGACAAGTTATAAAGTGGAAGCAAATTTTTCCACATTATTAATAATAAAAAATAAATTTAGATCAACTAGATTATCTTTGTATTTTCTCTATGAAAAATAATACAAAGCTACTGTCTGATGCACAGTTGATTTAAAAAGCATGTAACCAAAAATATAGAAGAAAACAGTAATATGAAAGTGTGCAGGGCAGGGTATTAATTTTTTAAAGTTTGCTATTTTTCTGGATTTACATGTGGTATTTCTTAGATTTTATTAATTTGTAGTTTCATATTTCTTATTTGTAATAAATATTTACTTCTTACATAATGTTGTATTTGTAATTTTGTATTCCTTTTTAAGGAGGTTGTCCCAAAATTGTATTAGCTCCAAGGTCCACCCAGATCTATATCCTATTAATTACACACTAGCTCTTCTGTCATAGGAATACAGACTATTAACACAAGTGCTTCTCTGAATAATAGAAATGAGGTATTATTAATCTCTCAAATGACAGAATTCCTTTCATTTCTACCATCTTCCTGGGCCTCCTACCATTTATCTGGCTCTCAGTACACTTATAACTGTGCTACATGCTGAGAATATAAGATAAATAGGTAATACTTCTGCCTGAAGCAGATTCAAACATAATGAGGGGAGAAATACATGAATGCTAATAACTATGCCATAACTTGATAACTACTCTACAGAGTTAAGAGCACAGGATAGGGAGAGACTGACTCCACCCTGGGAATTCAAGCAAAGTGTCACAGTAAAAGCAAGAGCTGAACTGGGCATGAAAGAGCGAGGAAAGAAGTCTGACAGAGAAGGGAGATGGCATCCCTCTGGGAGAAGCTCAGGTTAATTTATGTGAACAGAGCATCAAAACCATCTCGAGAAAATAGTCAGATACGCTGTGTTGTGGATCAGAGAGACAAACAAAAACAAGCCACTGCCAAAAAGAGAAGCATCACCAGCTTTGCAGAAGAATCAATAAATGGTAAGCATATACATGGCATCCTGTACCACACCAAACGTTTATAAACCTGGAAAATTCCAAGCCCTGGGCACTGAATCCTCCAATGCTTATTAGTGCTGTCACCTGGGACACCTGTGTGATCTCTCAAACCCTCAGTTTTCTCATCTGCAAAGTGATCATATTAGCACCTACATCAAAAAGCTGTCATTAGGATTAGACCAATTATGAGTGGCATAAAGTAGGGCTGAGCAGATATTATCTGTTATCATTAAGTGAGGCTCCCTATCCAGATTTCTCTAACCCTAATGATAATTGTGAATTGCACATCTCTTTGTTACTCTGACAATTAACTTGAGGAAAGTCACCACCTGTCATCAAAACAATTGAGCTGGAAGCAGGGAAGTGGCAAATAGTCAAAGCATTCCAAAGAATTCCAGAAATGCTCTCACATTCTCCAACAGATCCCTTTAAGCACAGACCAGTTTAAACAAACAGCCCAAGCACCCCATGTCAGAAATATATACACAGGGGACCAAGGCCAAAAATCAAATCCCAGTGAAAAAGAACCCGCTTGTTAGGAACAAGCCAGTAGTTCTGTGTAACATGTGATTCAAAATGTATTCCTACAAAAGTCAAGATTTTGAAACTTTGGGGCTTAAGAGGAGTGTCTCCAGGCTGAGCTACTTTGCACACATTGGAAATTTTTTTTTTAGACAAACTGAACCTGAAGCAATAGCTTGTTCCTTTCCAGCCTTCATAAAACTGGCTGCTTCTTCAATGGTAAAATGTATGCGTTTTTGAGAGACATCAACCTCCTGGATTTAATCAAAGAAAATAACAGAACTGTGTTATATTTTAGTCCAGTAGGTGCTTAAATCTATCAACTGAGAATTAAAAGGTGAACACTGGAGAGTCTAAAGATACTGGAGAGTCTTTTGTGACTAAGAATTCTGAAATTATCAATATTTGCCCATTGATCCTCCCGAGAAATATGGCTATCACAACAATCAGTGCATGTTGGTTGGGTTTGTTTCGTTATTTTTAGGGCTTTATGTAGTTTTTTTTTATTACTCTGCTACTACATCAAGTTCATCATCTATACCCTGAAGTATATAACAATTTCTTAGGTGTGCAACAGTTTCGCTTGATCCCAAAAATACAAGAATTTGTGTAATCAGTCAGACCTGACTCACTGCTGGCCATCCCATGAGAATGTCTGAACATGGGACACCTTGAAACTTACTCATTTTGGGGCTTGTTTCTAAGTCTAATTTCACTGCATGTGTTGTGTCAGAAGATCATAACAACTCTGACCAAAATTTCCTCCAAAGGCAAACAATGAGTCATGAAAAGAGAGGAACAAATCTCTTCCTGAAGGAGGATTTGCACAAAATCAGGGTTATGTCATTTCACTGGAATGAGGTACCTTTTTAGATCTGGTTCTGTGAGACTTTAATAACAACTTGCAGTCACAGTGTAACAGGTAGGACACTGGGCAGCCCTGCAGGCACAATCACACACACACAGTTACCACCTCTGAAGACAGTATGTACAAATGGAGTATGCTTATTACCTTATGACTCAACTTGGCCATCCAAGAGCATGTGGTCAGGGAACACCTTCAGGGAAAATATTATAAATGCGATCATTTGTGTGGTCCTGTGGTGACATTAGGTTAAACCTTTGCTTAAACAATTGATTTAGGTGAAAAAAAATACATTTAAGAAAGTTACTTTGAAGAGGGAAGTCAGAGAAAAAGGGGTAGATAATAGTTGTGATTGGGGTCCAGCCAGCCACATGCCTTTATCCTTGTGTTTTCTCCTCATCTCAATGTTAAGAAAGAAGTCCCAAATAGATGCTTTATGGAGGGAACTGTGAGGGGTTTCTATTATTTCCACATCCATGTTGCTCAGGGTGACACTTCACTCTGAATGAAGAGAAGATTTACCTTAATGTGCTGATAGCCAGAGAACCTAGCAGGCTGCCTTCATCTTATCAGCCCGTCTCAATTTCTCTATCGGATTTGGGAAAGACCAACTGCCTGCTGGATTTTATATTTATCTTACTATAGCAAGTTAGGTCTGATGGTATTAATATTTATGGCAGTGTTTCCTAACTTTTCCAAGTCATGGCACTAGAGGAAATGAGAATTTTTATATTGTACTGCAGCAAACAGATCAGGCCATGTGTGTCCAAAGTAACTAGCTGGGGCAAGAGAAGAAAGTGGGCATGAGGAATTCGGCATCAAGGTCCTCCCACAAGCCAGTATCTACACAGCCCAAGAACCCAGCACAGCATCAGCCAGAGAGAGGTTACCTTATGAGTGTGGATGTTTCAAGAGTTTCCTTGGAAACAGAAGATTCTAGTCATGGTAGAAGATCAGAAGTGAATATGATTTATTAAGAAGTAATAATATCCTTCTATTTTTAATTATGTTTTATCCATTATTTGATAATTTCGGCTACTATGAAAATATCTTATAAACAGACCATTTACGTATAGCTTTCTTTTCATTTCTTAATTTTCTAAGGTCTAGTGGAAAGCACATAGGCTTGAAAGTAAAATAGATCTCCTAGCAAATACTGGTTACGCACCCTTATGGCTTTGAAACAGATCCCACATGCTCTCTGAGCATTAGTTCTCCCACATTTAATGGGAACAATAATACTTACTTCAAAAGCGTTATGGATTTTTAAAAGTTTGAAAAGGCGGTAGCACAGAAAAATAGATGCTCATTAAATATTAGCTCACTTCTCCATAGGAGAGAATTATTATCAGAAGTTAACCCCCCACCTGTTATCTTACTTCATTCCCTTGTCCTGCTTTATGCTCTCCTCAATCATCTTCCCTCTATCATTAGCCTCTGTCTTCTTGCCCTCGGCTTGTTTTCTGTTTGCATAGTGTCTGCTGCCTCTGTTCTTGTGTTCTTAGTTTCTTTCTCTCTTAAAACTAGGGCAAAGAAGGAAAAAATGAGAGTTTGGCTAGGAATCAACAGGTAATAATTATTTCAAATTCAATTCTTATACAGAACTGCCCAATTCCTATCAGGCAATTACTGTGCTCAGGCTTGTGCTGTTAAATCTCTCAGTCTCCATCAATAGCCACCCTTTGGCCCTAACTGGTTTGGCTCAGTGGATAGAGCATTGGGGTGCGGACTGAAGGGTCCCAAGTTTGATTCTGGTCAAGGGCACATACCTTGGTTGTGGGCACATCCCCATTTGGGGGTGTGTAGGAGGCAGCTGACTGATGTTTCCAACTCTCTATTCCTCACCCTTCCTCTCTGTAAAAAAATCAATAAAATATATATTTTTAAAAAATAACCACCCTTTGGGTCAGTGGCTCTCAACCTTTATGCCACTTTGCTTCCATGCCACCAGAAAAGACCATCACAGACCCATCAGAAGAAAGTTTATGAAAGTAGTGAGTCTTGTTAAGAGAAAGAGTACCAGATGATAGATGCTCAAGTAACATTTGCTTATTACATTAATGTTTTAAATACCATCGACACAAGTACCTGAGGAGGCAAAATTCAGCTATGCTACAGATTCACAAATCAGATACAAACCTATTGCTCTAAATCTAAAAAAAAGGCAAACCTAAAAGAAAGATACTAGATATTTACATTTCCTTTTTTTAATATATTTTTTTCATTTTGCTTCATTATCATCTGTGATACAAGAAAACACAGAATGCATTTAAAGGGTGCAAATATTCTCTAAGTTATTCTAGCCCAGTGGTCAGCAAATTCATTAGTCAACAGAGCCAATTATCAACAGTACAACAATTGAAATTTCTTTTTGAGAGCCAAATATTTTAAACTTAAACTTCTTCTAATGCCACTTCTTCAAAATAGACTTGCCCAGGCCGTGGTATTTTGTGAAAGAGCCACACTCAAGGAGCCAAAGAGCCACATGTGGCTCGTGAGCCGCAGTTTGCCAACCACTATTCTAGCCTAACCACTAAAAAAAAAAAAAGTAAAAGCTGAGTATGACAGTGTGGTGGAGACAGCAAGAATTGTCATACCAATAAATTCTTCACAATTGCATGACTTCTACCAAGAATTTGCAGGCTGGCGTCCATCTCCCACCACTTTCTGAAATGCTTCCTCTATTAGTTCAGAAGCGATGACCTTAGTTGAAAAGAGTAAGCAGCATACCATTTTAGCAAGCTTGTAAGCACAAATGTCAAAATGCTTTGGAAAGACAATAACACTAACCATCTGAAACTGCCACTGATATTAAGCAAGCGTAAACGTTGGGAAGCATGTGAGTCACTTTCATAGTCATCTCAGTAATAACTTTGTCCGAAGGCACTACTGTAGCTCTTAAAATAACAAATACTGCTGTAATTCTCTGAGATACCATTGCTGGTGAGCCATGTGGGGAAAGGGATTCTGAAAAGGATCCCCAACCATATTAATGGGCTTTCAGTAAATCTGCTTATGAGATGTGAGTCATACTATAAAGATACAGTAGTAACCAGACCCATAAGTCAAGAAGCATAAGCTCTCAAAAACTCCAATTTTATTTACATGGTGAAAAAAAAATATCAGGTAGATCTATTGTCATTTTAGAAGCAAAAAATAATCATATGTGTGCATTTTATAAAATTATATTAATATCTCTCCAATATGCCTATTAGCAATTTCTGGCTTATTTATATTTTTATGGCAGTAAGCTTAAATATGATTCTGCAAAGTATTGTTTTAGTAAAACTTGGTTTGGGTGGAGGAAGGATGGCTTGCTTAGTTGCAAAATGACAAGGGCTACTATTTACATAAAATTCCATGAGAAAACTGACCCCTGGAGTTGGGAAGCAAGTTGGCCCTGCATGAAAAGAAACAGAAAGAAGAGACGAGGGGGAAAATAGTGTTGATTATTGAATAATTACCCTCTAGGCAAATTTTAAATTATAAAATGTTTGATTATTGAGTGGTGGGTTTAGAAAACAAAGAAAATAACTTTACAATGAAAACTATTGACTAATCAGTTTAAAAAGTGAAGGTCCACAATGAGAGAGAACTAGAAGTAAGAAACAGATATTAGAGCTGTTTAGTTATCACTCTAGGATTCTCAATCAATTAGAATATTAAAGGCTCCTATTATTTCTAATTCTCTAGATTAGAGTCAATAGGAGATAAAACTCTTAACCAAATAACACTCACAAAAATTATCTATGAAATATACAGGAATTGAAGGAAGAAGAGATAGAAGATCCATTGCCTACAGCAGTAAAAATTATGCATCTCTTACCCTTTAAGACAGCATGAAGGGAGTATTATGCTAAGTGAAATAAGGCAGTTTAGAGAAGAACAAGTATCACATGATCTCATTCATATGTGGAATCTAAAGAAAAATAAATAAACTGATGAACAAAATAGATCCAGAGACGTAGAAGCATAGAACGGTCTGTGGAATCTCAGAGGGAAGCTAGGGATAGGTGGATGGGTGGGAAGAGATTAACCAAAGAATTTGTATGCAGACATGCATAACCCATGGACACAGACAATAGGGTGGTGAAGGCCTGGGCTGGGTTGTGAGGAAGGGGCTAGAAGGGGTTAGTGGAGATAAAAAGAGGACATCTATAATACTTTCTACAATAAAGATAAAATATAAAGCAACAAGTAAGAAGAGATAGGAGAGAAGTAATGACTAGAGGGGGAAGAAGGGGTTGGGACAAAAATATATTGAGTTTTATGTTGTAAAAAGTAGAAATAGTAAGAGATTCAGAAGAAGGATGGGGGAAAACAAAAGAAGACAAGTCTTCTGAGGGAAGCAGAGTTAGGGAGTCCATTCTACACGTAGCACATCATCCAGCAAAGGAAAGCATTTGCTTGTCTGCCTGGCTTGTTGCTACCATCAATACTCATCATTACCTTCAGCACAGCAGCAGGATACTGACTGTGTGCTATATAGTAAGCACTGTGTATAGATGAATTTACTTTGACCTTCAAGCTCCCTTAAGAACAACATCCTATCATTACACCCATTTATACAGATGAAAAAAAAATCAAGACTCAGAAAGTTGGGGAAATATTTACAACTTTTTATTCACTGGTTAGATTCTGCACCCACACATTCAAATGCTTAAAGATTAAAATTAATCTCCAACTTGCCTTATTAAAGTCAATGAAATTCTGCACCCCCACCTGAATAGCGATATTAGCATACCAGCTTTTACAAGATGATGCATTTTCATATATGTTTCTTTGACAATCATTTTGCAGTTTTATATTGCAACATCTCCCCACGTCAGTGACGCAGATTATGAACCTATCAACCGTAATTTTTCACTTGTAATAAAACATTCCCAGTAATAATAAAATGTCTACATGAGCAACAAGGCAATATTTCAGTTGACTTTATTAGGCTATCATTTGAATATATCCAGAGTGACTCAAAAAAGTCTTCATTTTATGTAGAAATCTACAAGAAAAGCAACTGTTTCGATGAGATAGAGAAAAATCATAATTTGTTAGTAATTACACTCAGACACATTTATACACATTGATTCTCTGTTTCTCGAACAAACACCATGATTTCAAACAACTTCCTATACAGATTAAAATACATTTGTTTTCCTGAGTTGATGATGCCTAGCACAGAGGATGTTTGAGACTGATTCCTTTGAACATGGATGATCTAATATGCTTGGTCAAACCATAAAGCTGAATTATAGAGCTTCAAAGTCTATGTCAGAAATTCAGAGGTACTTTAAAAAAAATGAAAGAGCTATCCACAAAGTGATAGTATACTCAGATTCATATTATGGCACAATTTGATAAATATTCCCTAACTTTTTTTTCATAAAAAAAGAAAAAAAAACTCCTAGTGTTTCTTATAGTTGGTTTAGGTATAGGTGACCACGTTTTGACCACCTACATGTAAAGGAAAGCAATATGTCACTTTCACACTTATTTCATAAAATCCAATGCATGACCATCCATGAAGGCAACCATGGAAACATGGGACAGTGATGTGAGAAACAAGTCTTATTAACAGCCACTGAGATCCATAGCTTGTTTATGACTTAGCCCAACCTGACCAACTAAGAAAGTGGCAATGGGGTCTACTGTCATCAACTTCTCAGGTGTGGCAGTGCCCTGGCCGCAACAAAGCTGATGTGGAAGTATGGTGATCTACGCTGGGCAGTTTGCAAAATGGTTAGCAATGATAACTTGATAAATAGACTGCAGCCTACTATAGAGGAACAGAAACTCTAGAGGAAGGTAGAAAACAATCACACCATTAGTGTACACAGAACTGGCTAAAGGTTGCATTTGGCAAAACATTGCATAAAAGATAAACTCAGGGAAGAGCTGGCTGATTTGGAACACTCTAAAACACTATTTATGTCAGAAGTCCCACTGCATTGAAATAACAATAGAATAGTTCCAAATTTCCACAGAGCTATTATATATTCAACATTACCATTAACACTGTCTGTCCGAAATCCAATAGCCAACATCATCAACTGCTCTGGGGAGATATGTATACACGTAACACAATAAAAAAAAAAACCGCTCTACTTTTAATTGGGGACTATTCATATTGGGTAGTGGAAGAGCAGAGGCAGGGGTGGAGAGAAAGGAATTAATATAACAATTACCTCAGGACTTCCGAAAATCCTTTCTGAGTGAGTGGGTTAGAGTCTGTTTATGCTCTAGCTAATAATACAGTCTCTTTTCCTAATAGCATTTTGATGTCTCTTAAATTTCAAAGGAATACTTTTGAAAGGTTAGTGAATGTTCATATCTAGAAAGAAAATAAAAAAGACTATTACCTTATCACTTCCTTCTTAAGGCAGAAAAATACAAATCCCAAACACTATTCAAATTCCCTTGAAAGACTAACTATAGATTTGGGCAGGAGGACTGGGAGAGAATGATCTGGTATTCATTTTAGCGAGCTGAATTTAATTTTCTACTTTGGGAGGCAACACATGATAGTCATTGTTTAACATCATTCCACTTAGGCCTCAAAAATCTCCATGAAAGAAACCTTATGGAGAATTTGTGTGCCTCACATTATGCCAAAGTTCTGAAACGAGTCAGCTTGGATTTGGTGACCAGTAAAGTTACCTTCTTGTCCAAGGAAGAATAGCTTGGTCATTTTCTGGACAACATGAAAATCAATAAGAACATAGGCAGGCACAGAGCCAGACCAACTATGTAGGTATCACCTGGCAATGTTAGAAGCTAGGAAAGGTACAGAAATTTCTAGGACCAGTCCTCTGGAGACTACAAAGTCAGAAAAAAATAGTTACCAAGGTATGATGTCTATGAGATAAGAATCAGGAGACATAGACTCAAAAATGAATTCTTCCACTGACCAGATATGTGGCTTTGAGACAAGTCATGCCTCCACTTTGGACTTCAGTCTCCTCTTCTATGAAATGAAGAAGTTGGGTTTAATTATGGATTGTCAATTCAGAATCCCTCTAAAGATCCAGGAAGTAGTCTAATGGAGAGATGCACACAGAGCTCCTGGCTAAGAGCATGTGCCCTTCCAAAGGGCAGCTGCCATTCAACTCCAGCTCATCAGTGACATTGAGGAACATATTCGCAGTGTGGCCAAATTTCTAATTTTTTTCAAAAGATGCTAGAAACCAGCTGAAACCGGTTTGGCTCAGTGGATAGAGCATCAGCCTGCGGACTGAAGGGTCCCAGGTTCAATCCTGGTCAAGGGCATGTACCTTCGTTGTGGGCACATCCCCAGCAGGAGGCGGCTGATCGATGTCTCTCTCTCATCGATGTTTCTAGCTTTCTATCCTTCTCCCTTGCTCTCTGTGAAAGATCAATAAAATATATATATATATTTTTAAAAGATGCTAGAAACCAGACATTTTATGGAAAATCTTCCCATTTTATAAATATTCAAACCTAATTCCATTCCTAAAGCACACTATTGCCCAAACAAAAATTATCTGCTGGTCTGGTTCAGAATGGGGACCACTCTTGTCCCCAGGAAGTCCTCCTATAACTATCTCTGAACTAAAAAATGTCAATCAAGTCCCCTTTCATCTTTGAAGATACATTTAAACAGATAGCCTGATATGTGGTGTTTTGTTTCCTCTATAAAGTGATTTCTTTCTTTTTTTTTCATTTTTCAAAATGTTTGGTAATGACCTCCCATACAAACTGCTTGGATTCTGAAGTTTTGGTTTCTGCTCCCAGTCCACCGAAACTGTGTTCCCATTATTATCCATGATCTCTTGACCACAAATTCAAAAGGAAATTGCCTTGCCTTCATTCTTTACCAATTTATAGCAGTGCAAACTGTTAACGCCTCTTCTTGAAAGCCAGCCTCTTCTGGGTTTTCACATGTTTCTAATAACCTTGTCCCAGATTCTTTGCTGTCTCCTCTTTTCCTTAGCTTCTTCAGTGTGGGTGTTCCCAGAGACTCAGGCCACAGCCCTTTGTTACTCTCTTTAAGTTCTGATGATAAGATCTCCTTTGTAACTTCAGCTTCTACATCACTTGATTGGTTCATTTACACAGACATCCCCTCCTGATGAATTCCAACTCTTCATTTCTGATGGCTGTTTGAACATTTCTCCTTGGACTACAGTGCCCATTCCTTAAGTTGAATATGTTTCAAATTATTATTTTCTCCAAAACTTCTCTCTTAAGTTCCTCTTGCTACTCAAGATCTCTCACCATTCCTCCAGGTACCCTAAGTTAAAATCTTACTTATCTTCGATTCCTCTCACTCATCTCCACATTTTCAATCATCTATTCACAACATTGGGAACACTGGTCTCTACCTTCTGAGGAAGGCTTCCAATTGACTACTTAATGGTTAGATAGACCACTTGTATCCTTCTACTCCAATCCATGTCAGGCACTGCTACCACATTATCCCTTGCATTATATTCTAGTATCATCTCCATTGCCCCATGTAAACACCAACTTCTTGCATCTGGCATTTGAAGTCCACTTTTGGCCTTTAGCCATCTTTTCCATCCTCTCAATACAGAAACCTTCTGTTCTAGCCAAACCAGTCTGATCATGATTCTCCAAAAACTATATTGTATTTGTGTTTAGAAGGTCCTCTTCTGTAATTTCTACCTGTTCAAAATCCTACTTATTTTTCAAGGCCCAGATCAACTTGCATCTTCAAAAAACTTTCTAAATTACTGAGGTCAAAGTGGCATCTGCCTGAAGAGTGTCTTGCCTGTTCTAGGCCCTTTCATGTAAATTTCATATAGATTTGAGTGTCAGCTTTTCAAAGAGTGTCACCCACCTCTTCACTCTTTCCCAAAAACCATTCAGTTGGGATTTCTACTATTATTTCTTTAAATTTTAGATCAATTTAGTATACTCATACTTCTGTATTTTTCACTTTTTATTTTTTGTCTGAGAAGGCTTCATTCTGCATGCCTTAGTTTAATTTACTATTTTTTCTAGTTTCCAAAGATGAAGATTTTAAATATCAATGCAAAATTTTTTGTTTTTTATACAAGAATGTAATGCTATAAATTTTTATTCATTTTTTAAATCATTTCATGCACTTATATACATTCCAAGTTTTTAAGTTACCAAATTTTCTTATTCATTCTATTCCAGATATTTTCTAATTTCCCATGTGACTTTCTTTTTGACTCATGAGTTATTTAGAAGTACAGACATACCTCATTTTATTGGGCTTTGTATTATTGTACTTTGCAGATACTGCTTGTTTGTAACAATCCCTACCTAGTTCAGCAAGCTTATCAAAGTCACTTTTTCAACAGCATTTGCTCACTTCATGCCTCTGTATCACATTTTGGTAATTCTCACAGTATTTCAAACTTTTTCATGATTATTGTATTTGTCATCTGAGATCAGTGACCTTTGATGTTACTATGGTGATTGTTGTCTTACTTTAAGAAACTGCCACAGCCACCCCATTCTTTAGGAACCACCCATCAGCAGCTATCAATATCAAGGGGAGAACCCCTGAAAGCAAGAAGATTATAACTCACTGGAGGCTGAGATGATAGGTAACATTTTTTTTTTTGAGTTAACATATTTTTAAGTAAGGTGCAGGTTCATGGTTTCTTTAAACATACAGTATTGTACACTGAATAAACTAGAGCATACTGTGAAAACTTTAAATGGAAACCAAAAAATTCATGTGGCTCTCTTTATTTTGATATTCACTTTATTTTCACGGAACCAAACCCACAATATCTCCAAGATATGTCTGTGTGCCATTTAATCACATATTTTATAATTTTCCACATTTATTTCTGCTTTTGGGTGTCCAAACAATGTACTCTCTATCAGATTTTAATTCTTTAAAACTTGGTAAGATTTGTTTTATGGCTCAGAATATGGTAAACTTTGATAAATGTTAAATGTCAATTAGGGAATATTGGTTAATAGAGTGCTTACATCTTCTACATTTTTAATATTTTCTCTTTTTTAAATTTAAATCTTTATTATTCAGATTATTACATTTGTTTCTCTTTATTCCCCTCCATAGCACCCCTCCACCCAGCTCCCACCCTTCCCTCTACCCTCAACTCCCTCCCATTGATCTCATCCATAGGTGTATGATTTTGTCCAGTCTCTCCCTGTACACCCCTCACCCCTTTACCCCTGAGAATTATCAGTCCACTCCCTTTCCGTGCTCCTGATTCTATTATATTCACCAGTTTATTCTGTTGACCAAATTTTTAATTCACTTAATTTTTAGATTCATTTGTTGATAGACATGTATTTGTTGTTCATAATTTTTTGGCTTTTACCTTTTTCTTCTTCCTCTTCTAAAAGAGTACCCTTCAGCATTTCATATAATACTGATTTGGAGCTGATGAACTCCTTTAGCTTTTTCTTATCTGTGAAGCTCTTTATCTGCCCTTCAATTCTGAATGTTAGCTTTGCTGGATAGATTATTCTTGGTTGTAAGTTCTTGCTATTCATCACGTTGAATATTTCTTGCCACTCCCGTCTGGCCTGCATGGTTTCTGTTGAGAAATCAGCTGAGAGTCGTATGGGTGCTCCCTTGTA
>PVJN01054074.1:0-13524 GCA_004026805.1 Lasiurus borealis | reverse complement strand
GTTTTAAAAATTTGGCTGTCAAGAGAAATTTCAATCTTTGTACTGTTGATATTTGGCTCTGTTGACTAATGAGTTTGCCGACCACTGGTCTAGGGGAACCTAAAAACTAAAAAGAGCCCTATACAGGATTAGAACCCAGACAGTTTCATTACAGAGTCTATATGTTTACCAGTAATTACTACAATGTACTGCCCATTCTTCCTAAAATCTGACATGTATTTTGTAAAAATTGTCTCAAGACATGATAGAAGGAAGTATCTTTATATCCGTTTTACACCCAACTTCTCAAGAACTGTGAAAAAGGTCTGAGATTTTTACTCTCCTTGCCAGCAAGCAAATTAGTCTGCCACAGTTTGATGAGATGAGATTTTTGGGTCAGAGACAAAAATTCTCTATTACACACAGCAACAAAAGTAGCTAAATAATCATCATTTGCACCAGTTTTCCAAGGCCCATTTCCTATAGGGCAACATTAATGGATCCACATAGATAACTTCACATACAGTGGACTGTGTTACGGGAGAGCAACCCTGAGGTTAGGGAACCCAAAGCTTTTATACTGGACAGTAAGCATGCCTGATCTTTGAGCCAGAGAGAGACACTACCTCTGTATTCCATATATGTTATCAATACAAAAAAATTTAAATAGTCTGTAATAAAAGTAATCAGCGCCTCACTTGAAAAGTGTGCAGATATGCAAGAAACCCATGGAGAATTGTTTTTTTGTGTTCTGAAATCAAAAAAGATATTCATAGTCACATTACACAATGGAAACATGGTTATGCCTTACATAAAATAGTAAAAACAAATGACAAAATTTTAAAGACTTTTTATTGTATTGTTCTTAGTTTTTGTCTTTTTGTTTTCAAAGCGTCAACACATTTTCCTTTGATGCCCACAGTAGTCCTCTCAAGGAAGTATATCATAGCAGATGAAAAAATAACTCAGAAAATAAATAGATGGAGCCAAAATTTAAACCCAGAACTTCCAACTCCAAAGCTGCAAAACATTTGACTAAATAGCCTTAGAGTAGAAGACAACTGCATAAAACTTAAAAGAGAAAGGAATTAGTGGATCTCTTCATTTCATCAATCCATGTTAGAATAAGACATGAGTTGGGAAGAAAAGACAGAAATATGTCCCTTTTAACTTTTTAATGCTCAACTTCTCTTTGTTCATGCTTTTTAAAAGTGGTTAGCACTATGTAAATCAATCATTGTTAAAATAAATTTAAAAATTTATTAGGGAAGTCATGGGTTTGTTATTGAGCTGTGAAAAATAATTCCAGAATTATCAGAATTATAGCGTTTTCACTCAAGTAAATGCAGTAATATTTATTTCAGAATTTCATGCATTTTTTCCACACCAGGGAAATGTGCACATTTCCAGTGCACTCAAAAGCTCAACCTAATGTTACATGTTTGGACATACTGTCTATAGCATCAGAGTGCCATCATTTATGACATGTATTACACCTGAGAAAAGATAAATAGATCAAGTATAAATATCAAATTACTGCTAAAGTGCATTATGGAAATTTGTTATATAAAGGAATCCTATCGTGAATCCATTTTGTAAAAAAACAAGCAAACAAACAAAAATACAAACACTGCATTTAGAGAGACATTATGATTAGTAGTAAAAGCCTTGGAGAAATAGTAGGAATTCTGAAATTCTAGTACTACTGATCCTTCTGTCATTTGTAAAAAGGGGTGGGGACAACTTTTCAATCTTTGTACAGTCTGTAATCGTAAATGTCTGTAATTCAGAGTTCCCTTTCCTAGAGCACAGTGATTACGTACGCTGGTTGTAGGTTCAGACAGGGGTGGTTTGAGGCTCAGCTGTGCCACTTAGTGCAGCCTCCCCCTCCCACAAGTTGTGTAACCTTCTTACACATTTTCCTAGCCTATAAAATTAGGATAGCAATACACACTTCAACTAATACTTGTATTAAATTAGATGATGCTTATTAAGTACTTTATACAGTCCCTGGCACATGCTCAGCATTCGATAAATTTTCATCAATATCATCGTTAATTCTACAATTTCATGTATCCAGTTCACTTACTGTAAAACTTGCTCTAATACTTGCACATCCTAGACTCTCCTTTTAAAGAAAGTTTCACTATCAGTAATTTAACCCATGCATTCATGGTTTGTCTAACATTTTATTGAAAAAATTTCAAACCTATTAATATCCAGAGACTCACTATCTAGATCCTGTAACATTTCACTAGATTTGTGTTAGCACATATCTGTGTACTCATTTCTATATCCATCCAACAAGCTTTCCTTATCAATGTTTGAAACTCAGTGGAAGACAGCAGTACTTTTTCCTCCTAAACATATCAGTCTGCATGAGTCTAGATTTTTTTGTGGGCCCTTTTATTCCATTTGAGCTAAAACTTAACATACAACAAAATTATGATTTATTTTTATATTTGAGGGTGATTTAAATATTCTGATTCATTTGTGATGACTTGAATATTCAAAATCAAGTCACCAATTATATTTGCATAACCTCATAATGCATTGATGTGCATTATGGTGTCAAAAGGCAATCCTACTTTATAGGTCAGCTAAAACATACCAAGTTTTTGATCGGTGGTTGTTTTATTTGGGCACATGTAATTCAAGCCTGGTGTTATACATACAAATCCATTTGTATATCCAAACCCACAAAATAATAAACTATAATGAAAAGACGTCCCATCACACACAAAAATTGTTACTCAGCATGGTGATAGATGAAGTGAGCAAAGCTGAGTTGTGGAACAGGCATGTAGTAAATGTTAAATCCAGGATAACCATTCTTTCCTTTGCAAAACTGTACCCAAGTAAGAATAATCAGAAGCTGTACTTTAGATGCTTTCTGCCTTTTAAGAAGTGAATGTACAAAAAAGGTAATAAGTTAAGAGCAGATTTGACCTTAAATACTAACTTCTATTCTGAAGGGAATTTTCCTTGTTACACCAGCTCTGTCAGTCTTCGGGGGTCTCCTTTCCTCCTGAACAGTCAAGACTGGAGCTAAATGTCTGTAATTCAAGAGCTTGAAAGTTTCCATAATAATGGATAAACATTTTGTATCAATCAATTATGAACATTTCTGAGCTAAGCATCTCAATATAAGTGTTCACATAACCACTCACTCCATTAATGAGGGTCTATAATGAACCCAAGGTCATACTTCATTCTGGGGAGACATCTTGGTTAATTTCCATTGTAACTTGGGGGAGCCAGGGAGTGAAGAAGCAAACCCCAACCATCACTCCCCTCCCCCCCCCCGAAACACACATACCCAGAGAGCCACATCAGCCTAGACTGTGAATCTCAAGTTCATGGCTTCTTCCCCACATTCTGGCTCAAGTAGGACATGTTTCAATCTCTAGGTCACATTATTTTCTATGTTACTTACATAGTTATGTTTATCTCGATGGAAATCAGGCAACAAGATAAAGAAGTTGTTCTTCCCTTTTTGAAGATCCTGCCCACCTAGGAACTTTGCTTGTTTCCTGGTACACTATGATGTAATAATGACCATCAAGGTGTTGGTGGCTTAATGTATTCTTCTTTTCACAGCATTTAACTTCAGAAAAGATTTTAGACAGAGCCCGAGGCTTTATCTAATGGTGGAATTGCTGGCTTGGGGGCTCAAAGTAGAATATGAGGGGGTTCAGAAAGACAATGCAGGGCATCTCAGAGCACAATCCATATTTAGCTTTCTTGACCACCTAAGCAAATAGCTAGTTTGGTTCCTCTGTGTTTTGGGGCATTTTTCGAGTGGAGAGTTTGAAGAGTAAAAGGGCCTCTTAATCACTTGTCAAACTGTTCTATGTGGGCAATCAACCACCTTATTCTCATTTGCCTGTGGCTACTCATGTCTATAGATCAAAATCAAAGCAGGGTACAGAGAATAAGGTTTCTCCAGTGCCTCTGAAAGATGTGTGCAGGTGTCTGTGTAAATGTGAAAGCCCATGGTACCTTTTGAAACAAGCTGTATCTTTCTGTGTGTCTCTGGATTTGATGTGCTGCTATTTGATCTCCTATTCTGTGTTCCAGAGCTATCCTGTCAATGCAGTTGGTGCCTGGGATCATGCCCCATTCATTAGCCAAACACCCTATTATTACACGACACACACACACACATGCACACACACATATAGATGCACATTTCCCTTCATTTTCCCTCAAACTCTTTAATCCCCATATAAAATCTCTCCAGAGACAAATGTCTGTACTGCTAGGTGATGGTAGTTGACTCCCAAGATCTATTCTACCCGAATTAGTACAAACAATGCCCACACTCCTTGCCACTGAGTGAGTCAATAGAGACAAGTAATCTAGTCTTGGCCAATGAGCCAGGAGAGAGTCTCCTTGGCTGTTTCAGCGGACAGTTTCCTATCTCATAACACAGATCCACAAGAAAGAAACAATCTGTATCTCTTATTCCTCTAGACTTTGTTGTGTCTGTAAGTGATACCTAGAATGACTGTAGCCACCTTTCCACCAGCCAAGGCTATGGCCAAAAGAGTTGCCACAAAGCTGGGCCAGAGTCTTGATATTCCACACTGGAACCCTGGACTTCTTGTTATATGAGATAATATATTTGATTATGGCTCATTCCATTTTGAGTCCGGTTTGCTGTTACTTGAGGCAAAAAATAATTTAGCTGGTTCAGATGCATCATATTTACAAAAACCAATTAAAATTGTTAAGTCATTCAATTTCACATATTTCTTTTTTAAAATATATTTTTATTGATTCAGAGAGCAAGGAAGAGATAGAAACATCAATGAGGAGAATCATTAATTGGCTGCCTCCTGCATGCCTCCTACTAGAGATCGAGCCCATAGCCAGACATATATCCTTGACCAGAATTGAACCCGGGACCCTTCACACTGCAGGCCTACACTTTAACCACTCTGCCAAACCAGCTAAAGCTAATTTCACATATTTCTTGAGTTGCTCAGATACTTGGCTGCCTTAATACAACCATATGAAAACTGCTAATATCCTCTGAGTTCAAATTACATGCAAGTATTGATATAGAGGAGAGTCTGCTGCCTTGTTTTAAAAAGTGATGTTGCTTATATTCAATTAATTTGTAATTCTTCCCTATTCCTACCCATGGTCACTTCTTATCGTGTAATCACTGGTTAATATTAGGTGGCCATGTAAATTCATCAAAAACTAATGGTGAATGAGTTGATCAAAGCAGACCCATGTGGTTCATTTCTTTTGCTTCTAAAAATCTGAACAAAATTATGGAGAGAACTGCCTTCTTATCAGTAAATATAAAAAAAAATACTTCAGCTGAGACTGGTTTGGCTCAGTGGATAGAGCATTGGCTTGTGACTGAAAGGTCCCAGGTTCGATTCCGGTTGGGGGCATGTACCTTGCTTGCGGGCACATTGCCACTGTGGGGTGTGCAGGAGGCGGCTGATCGATGTCTCTCTCTCATCGATATTTCTGACTTTCTATCTCTCTCCCTTCCTCTCTGTAAAAAATCAATAAAATATATTCCAAAAAAAAAATACTTCAGATTATATAGCATCATACACTTAATCAAAATTTTAAGGATACATTTAATTTGCCATGCATTTAACTCTGACAGTAAGACTCCTCATTTTTCAGTTATTGTTAAGATGTTAGGTTCAGCTTTACTGTCCTCTTGTGCCAGACAAAAGTCACACGGCAGTGGGAAAGGAATGCAAGAGCACAAATGAGGAATTGGATCATATATAATTTCCATAGCCCAAGTTTATAAATTGTGTGTTTTGGAAAGAAAAAATACAGTATAAAAATACAGTATACGTAAAAAAAATCGAGAAGTAACTCTTGGAATACAGTGCTTTGTGTGTTTGTTTTTAAAATACTTTTATTGATTTCACAGAGAAAGAGAGAGGAAGAGAAAGATAGATACATCAATGATGAAAGAGAATCATTGATTGGCTGCTTCCTGCATGCTCCACACTGGGGAATCGAGCTGCAACGCAGGCATATGCCTTGACCAGGAATCAAACCTTACCTCATGGTTCATAGGTTAATGCTCAAACACTGAGCCATGAGGGCCAAATTTTGTGTTTATTTTTAAAAGTCCATTGTTTAGCCTTAAAATAAGCATAATAGATTTAAGATGTTAATCCTAGAATTGATTAAAAGTAAATCTTAATCAACATAAAGAGAGGGTGTCCTAATGATTTAAACATTGGGGAAGATTTTGACCTGGTTTGAAAGACCAAGCAGAGTTCTCATCATTGTTGTTTTTTGTCAGTTGTTTTTAGGAGCCTTATTGCTCCTGGGTCTACTTGGGAGGACAGGGCATTTGAGATCTTCTCCTATTGAAAAGAGACAGCTAGTGAACAGGTCCAGAGAAGCAAAAGTTGCAAGGAAGATAAATGTTGTTTGGTAGGTGATGTGATTAAGAAGATGGAAATATAGATACCAGATATAGATGACATGGAGACCACCATATAAAGGGTGATGAAAGCAGGCATTAAGAAATAGATTGAGCAAATATAATCATGTGGGGCTGCGTGAATAAAACTAAAAGATGGTATTAGAAATTAACCATAAAATAGCTGTTAATATTCCTAAAGTTTAAACTACATGCCAGGTGTACTACATACCTTACCTACATTGTTTCATTTAATTCTCACACTGGCCTTGTGATATTGGCATTATTATTAACCTAATTTTATCCATGAGAATAAGTGGGGCTCACTTGACACATTACAGACCTTAGATAGGATCCAGGTTGTCCCATTCCAAAGTTAACACTTTTAATCACATGCTATATTTTTTCATAGTTTAAAATATTAGTATACTGGCAAAGCACAGCTAGTCTATGAAGATTTTAATGCAAAATAAAATAAAATAAAATAAAATAAAAGCCAAAGGGTCCTGCATATTACCCAGGGAATCTACCATAGCTTCACAGCTTTGAGGCAGTTGGCATTTTTGATCAAGGAAACAGGTGCTCTATCCTTTAGGTATTGACAGCACTTATCATACATGCTTTGGGTATCAGCCCCCATTTACCTCCAAAGCAGGGCACTTTCCTACAGTGCAAAGATTCTATAACAATATGAGGGGGCTTTTTAAAAAATATTGTATATCTTGCTGTTACCAGTTAAAAGTCTTGTTGGCAAGCACTCCATATGGATATTCCTTGTTTGCCTTTCTAGATCTATTTTCCACCTTTCACTCTGTTCTGCGTCTTGGAAGGCTGACCTTCATGAGCTCCATCAATGGGCTCCTTTGACTCCTGGTTTCCAGTTAACAGGAAACTGTCCACCAACTGTCCCTGTGTCCATTGGGAGGCACCAACCAGAACAGAACTCAGGGTAGGAGGAGAGTGAGGCCAAGATAAATTGGCCCCTGGCTGCCTCCATAATTAGCCAGTAGCTTGGGTCCTGGCCTGAAAACTCAGCTTGTCAGAGAGCACTCTGCCACAGCTACAGAAAGAATTCTCTCTCCAGGTTCCGGTAGCCACTTCTCCTCTTGGCCCCTCTAGTTCACAAATGCTGCAAGGCTCCTTGCTGTAGATAGTCCTGAGATTCTTCCTTATTCCTGATCACACTCCCTAACTCTGCCCACTCTTCTGTAAATAGTCCCTGCACTAAAGTCGCCTCCAATTCCCAGTCTGACTGAGCCATCTGTTTCCTGTCAGGACCCTGACTGACATATGGCGGAAACAAACTTTGACTATTTTAAGCAAAAATGGAATTTGGGGGAGGCATGTTTGGAGTCACAGAAATGAGGGGAGGTGGGAGGACCGGGATTGGAAAACAAGCAGGAATCAAAGGACCACTGGAAAGCTGAAGAGCAGGAATGACAGCTACAGTCGTTCCGTGGGAAGAGCCTAGGCCACTCAGAGCCATTGCCTGCATGCTCACCTGTGTCCTTCAGTCACCTATTCGAGAGTTTCTAGGAGAGAATCCAATCGTCTGGTTCTACATTACACATCCCCAGGCTGATCTGTAGAGTGGAGGGGAAGGATCAGGCTCCGTTGGCTATTGCGATAGGAAGAAGACATCACTGTCCACCAACACCAACCAATGGGAAAATTCTTTAAAATAAGAAATCAGGCTGTTAATAGGAGCAACCCCCTTCAAGGACAAATGTTGCTATAATAATTAAAGAATGTGAAGCTGCCTTCACAATCAAAGCAGCTAAAGCAATTTTTCTCAAAAGATTAAGGTTCATATAGACATAGGTACTTCTCAACAAGGATTTTAGTAGCAGAGATGTATCATGTTTAAAGGTCTCAGAAATGAAAATTCTTTAAAAGGTTTTTTAACTGGGTTAGATATAGAGTTGTTGGTTTCATCCTAAGGAGGTGTCCATGCTGCCCCTTTCTTAAATCTGCACATCTAATGGGTCTTCTGCCCAATAACCAGCCACTCAAGATGTAGCAGATTTACAAACCAGTAACTACAAATAAACTTATCTCTAGGAAATAATTTATTATATTAATTTGGGGTGAGAAATTGCCCCCCTCCAGTAATTTTTTTTGCTAGCCTCTTAAAGGTTATTTTGAATCTCTACAAGTAACCCTTTGCTTTACTCAGGTTTTCATTTTTGCTAGTTCAAGATATACTAAGAATACAGTTTATAGTGAGCTGAAGACAAATAGCTTATTGAAGAAGTTTAAAGATAATGCTATTTTGTTACATTTGTTCACTCTTGTATTTATAATGAACACAATTACTAAATCTATCATAAAAATTAGGCTATTTACTTTTATAGGACTTTGCTTTATCTCAACTCCAAAATTGACTTTCTTTTAAAGACAGAGCTGATGACTAATGTCAGCATACACTTTCCTCATCACGAATGAAAACAATACATACTCGTAATTGTTCCCTGGAGATTTCTTGATAGTTACTGTTATCAATAAAAGGAAATTCTTTTTCTTCAAAATAAAATTACATGGGTGCAAAGCCTATAGTTTTCAATTGAGAACTTATGTTCTGTTAAATTAGGTTAGTTGGTTATACATATTTTTTATTTCTAAGATATCAATTTATTGGAAAAATGGGGAATAAACAGAACACTATCCAGGCCAACAAAACAATTTCCCAGAGCTGACAGTGGGATTTTATTTAGCATGACAATGTGATGAAATATTGAGATGGGTTTTTATAATACACATTTAAAGATTTTTCTTTAATTCAAGATGTAACTTGTCTCATATGTTCTTATGTCTTATAAGCTTCTTGTCTTGATGATGTATGTAAGGAAAATAGTAAGTAGAAAAGAGGCTTGGAGAAGACCTACTACAGTTTTCATGTATGGAACTCTCTATGGTTATCTTTCATGGGATACGCCTGTAATACATCCTGTTATAAAGTGCATACAAATGCTAATGCTCTAAATATGTACAAACCTAATGGCCTATCATACTTCTTAGTTGCCTGGTGGAGACAAATAAGAATGCAGAAAATCTAGCCCTTACTTTCATGGAAGTGATAATATTATAAATCTTTCCTCCCAATTTGAAAAACATACATCCTTCCCTACCAGTCTATTCAAAACCTTTGAAGAGGTCTTTGTAAGTGAATCGGTAGGCTGTCAGTTGTTTTAATAACCAATATCAGCACAATCAAATCAGCAAGCAGGTCTGATACAGTCGTTAACGTGGCTTGGTATCCTGGATACCCAGAAACTCACGGCCAAGAAGAGGCTATCCCTTTCACTGGCTTCTCACAGTGCACAATGTCAAGTTCCACACTGAGATGTGGAACAGGAGCTGGCCCCCTCGGCTCCCAGCTTTGAATATACAGCCCCATGTGAGTAAGTGGAAATAGGGCCATGTTTTCCTGTGCCAGGACACTGTCTGCCTAAGTAGGAATACCACCAGCAGGCATACACTATCCAGTGAGTTCTAATTCCAGCCCTGCTTTCTCTGCTAGATCAGGTGGCAGTTGGCAGAAAAACTAATATCCTGAAAGTTAATTTGCCAGTTGCAAGTCAGGGATATCATTGGGCATAGGAGAATAGTCTGCTGCTGCTTCAGTGTGTTTCACATACATTTTGAGGATGCTGGTTTCCTAGGAATTAAAAAAAAAGTGTCTGATTTCTGGATCGCAGTGTATAGACAGTTTTTGTCAAATCCAACTTGGGACTATGGTTTCCCAATTTGAAGGGGCGAAAAAGAACTTTATGTTCTGTGATGGAAGGCATCATCTATCTTATTCACTTTAGTGCTAATATATAGCAGCTATTAAATAAATACTTCTTGAATAAATGAAAAAATAAATGAACAAATAAATGAGCAGTAGATTTCGTAATGGCAATGGCAGACAATTAATTTTAAAGAGTTTTTTTGGGTCTTTGTAATTAAAAGACTACCGGGAGACATAGTTGATAGTGATTCTTTTAAATGCAGTCAAATTGTGCTTAAACAAAACCAACGTATGAAAATCTGTGTGCATGAAACAAATAAATTAAAAGGTGATAATATGCATCACAATAACATGGAATTATGCCTTAATGTAGAGGTGTACTAAATGTTGGCCCATGATGGTTTCTCAGGTTCAAAGTGAAATGAGAAATATCAGCTTTGTACTATTCTTCATAAGGCTAAATTTAAGAAACTGTACTTTACTCAAAAATTGACCTCCTCCAATTTATATGGTTAAAAACACTATAATAAAGCATGATATGCAAATGGACTGACTGACCGAACAGCAGAATGATCATCTGGACAACCTTCCTGACCATCATGCTATGGCACACACTGGTGCCAGACCAACCAAGGCAGGTGCAATGCAATTGGTTGGGAGGCCCCACGATTGTCCCAAAGAGGGAGGCCCAGGCCATGGGCCAGAGGATTGATCAATTGGGGCGGGGGGGGGGGGGGAGGCTCCTCAATTGCTTCAAAGAGGGAGGCCCAGGCCACCAGCCAGCAATGCTGTGATGGGTATGGGGGCAGCCAGCGATAGCCCCCGCAGAAGGAGGCCCAGGCCAGCCAAGTGATCACACCCCATGCCTGTCGCCCCGCAGAGAAAGGGGACAGGTGATGGAGGTGGAGGGGGCAGTGCCTCACAGATGGTAAGCAGTGGCAGTGGCAGGGTTGGGGCCAGCTGCTGGCAGGCGGGGGAAGGAAAGCCCTAATAGGCCCTAATCACCGGCCAGACCTAGGGATCTACCCGAGGGGTCCTGGATTGCAAGAGGGCTCAGGCTGGGCTGAGGGACACCCCCTGTCTCTCTGCAAGAATTTGCTGCACCAGGCTTCTAGTACACACACACACACACACACACACACACACACGACCTATTTTATGGTAGTTATTTCTTTATAATGCCCTTACTAGCCAAAATAAAGTTGGAGAAACCTATATTGGTTCCTCTGGATTTTAAAAATACTTTATTGTTTTATAAAATCCAAGTGTTAAAGACTGGCACAGTTTAAAATAAAATTCATTTTATAAAAACATACAAGTATATATATTTTTTAGAAACTTACATATTAAATAAAGGAAGACAGTATAATCTTGGCTTTAATTATCCATGATAATAATAGCCAAGAGTTGAGCCCAGCCTGTGTAGTTCATTTGATTGAGCATCGTCCCAGGCACCAGAAGGTTGTGGGTCAGGGCATGTTGCCCGGGTTATGGGCTCAATCACCCCACAGGGGCATGCAGGATGTGGTCAATTGATGTTTCCCTTTCTCCCCCTCTCCCTTCCTCTCTCTGAAATCAATAAAAACATATTTTAAAAAAATAGCCGACAGGTGTTGAGTGGCTATTCTCTGTTGAGCACTGCTCTCAGGCTTTTGAGATGTATGAAATCATTTAAATTTCATAGCATCTCAAGAAGAAAGCTTTATTACCCCCATTTTACAGATGAAGCACTCCAGGCACAATCCAGTCCTTGCCCCAAAAGACACATAATAAACCCACGGCTCCACAACATATATTCTTATATTAAAGAAACTGGGCCATTTGACAGTACAACCAATAAAAGACATTGGTTGATACAGTCTAATGATCATACAAATGGACGTTCAATCACCATACAGATTATAAACTCCTCACCAAGACTCATATCTTATATTTAAATCAGAGCCCCTCCCAATCCTACCTTATCAATCCAGTTCATGATGACCTATTTTTAGCTTCAGTGTTTACACAGGCATTGCTTCAAGCAACATCCTCATTTCTTAAGCTCGTGTTTTGATTAGCTAATAACGAAAAACAAAACAAGAAAATACATTTTCAAATGGGGCATTTCAACCAAGTAAGGGATGAAAGCATATGTTCAAATTTAGTCATCAAGATTAAGTTAATTTAGGGCAAATTCAACTTTATAGTAAACAAATAGAAAAAGAAAAGTACATTTCAGTTTACCTGTTTAAAATATATATATAATGTGTGTGTGTGTGTGTGTGTGTGTGTGTGTGTACATATACCCCAGCTTCGAAATGCTAATTTTAAGTATTAAAAGCCCAGCTTCCAAATATTGATACCCATTCCAATGGTAGGCTCTTGCTTAAAATGAGCAGGTCACAAACTTTAGTGGGAACTCATATTTCTTTGCAGCGTCAGAAATCCAAATATACCATAATTTGGGCGAAAAAGGCAAATTGGACAGTAAAATTCAAGACTGCTGAATCAAACTCGACCTTTTGACTACAATTGCGGGAGAGAGGGATCCAAATTTGCAGTAATTTGAATCAAAGACAATAATTTTATCTTTTCAAAACTTAAAAACCACCACCCTGGGTCGCTTTACTTTATACGTGTTAGTGGCTGCAAATGTGTTGTTTTGAAACTTTTTAGTATTACTTTGAGCCCTGCGCTTGCGGTGTTGAGTATATAGTGTTTAACTCTGGATGTCATATCCATACTCTTGGTAGTGGTAAACATGATTGTTAGGTTAAATATAGGTTTCTGTCACCCTACCTTCTATTCAACACCATTTCCCCCAAATATTTCCACTACATTAAAGGAGCTGTCATTTTATGGTAAGGTAAGTAAATGTTAAGACTAAGAAGTCCTGGTCCCCTCAGAGAATAAATACCAGGGATTCAGGAGGCCCTGGAGCCTCTGCAGTTGAAGGAAATTTTGTGGGTTAATATCTCCACCCCCCTCAATCCTTGAGTTGGGGGGTGTGCACATCTAATTTGAGTATCTTGTTAAAGCACACAGGACCCTAACTTCTGACCCTTCTTCAGGTAACTCCTGCGCCAACTCTTCTTTCAACTTTCTCGCTCCTGCTCAAAGAACCCATCCCTCGTCCGCATGCCCTAGAAAAACACAGGAACCAGTTCTAGGACGTAGCTATCCATCCACCTTGCACCCACGCTCCTCCCCGAGACTATCCTCCCGCCCTCACCCCGGCCACAGCCCCCGCCCCCAGCCACAGCCCCAGCGGCAGCAGCAGCAGCCAGCCCAGCGGGACCCAGCCCACCACGGTCAACTGAGGCTCTCCCAACTCGCTCCGCCCACCGGGCCCACGTGACCTCCGCGCCACCAATCAGCAGCTAGCTCCGCCCAGAACCCGGCTCTCCGACGC
>PVJN01054073.1:0-13524 GCA_004026805.1 Lasiurus borealis | reverse complement strand
TTTGGTCCCTTCCCTTGTTTTGGCATTTTCACTAAGTCGGGGAAACTTTTTTACTTGCAAGACCACAGAAGCCTCTGTTGAGCTTGGGATGGGTGGAGTCTCAGGGCTTAAGGGACCGCCTTGCCTTCCAGTCGGCCCCGCCCTCCACGGCCCCCGAGTCTCACGTGACTGGGTAATGGCTGGAGCGGTCCTTGTGCGCACGTGCGCCCGCAGTGCCTCTAGACCGCTGCCTTTCCAGCTTCCCTGCTCCCCTGCGCACCAGGACCACACGAGTCTAGGTCTCCAGGGTTTCGCCCGAAACAGGGGCTCAGTGGACTCAGAAGTGGCGCAGTTGGGAGGGTCTGTCTCCCGCCCAGTAGCAAAAGCCAGCGGCAGAATCAGCAATCTGTCTTCAGTGTGGCGCCGGCGCCCTGTGTGTGCGCGTACGCGCCATGGCGACTCCCCTAAGTTTCTGTGCACTTCTCCCTTTTCACAGTCCAAACTCCCCCCGTATGAGTTTCGGCTGGATCTGCGGTTTAGTGTCGTAGGATAAGGGGTTCAATACCGTTGGGGGTCTCCATTTCCCTCCAGTCAGAGAAAGCCAGCCAGGTACTCGGGCACCCGCTCTCTCAGCGCACGCGTCTCCGTACCTCAGCTTTTTGCAGTTCCTCTGGGTCTCTGTGAGCCCCTCTCTTTCCTTCTAGCTGTAGAACTTCCACTCAGCCAGCTTTCCTGTGGTTCTGGATGATGTCCGTTCTGTCTTTTAATTGTAGTTTTGAAATTGTTGTGCGGGGCAGCAGTGTAGGTGTTTACCTATGCCGCCATCTTGGCTCCTCCCTCTTTCAGGTTTTTAAACAACATTCCAACTAACTGAGGCTCACCAGTTAGGGCATAAACAGAAAGTTTTAAAAATAATGTGCATTGCCAAAACCGGTTTGGCTCAGTGGATTGAGCATCGGCCTGTGGACTGAAGAGTCCCGGGTTCGATTCCGGTCAAGGGCATGTATCCTAGTTGCGGGCACATCCCCAATAGGAGGCGTGCAGGAGGCAGCTGATCGATATCTCTCATCGATGTTTCTAACTCTCTATCCCTCTCCCTTCCTCTCTGTAAAAAATCAATAAAACATATTATAAAAAATAATGTGCATTATCTCCTATTAAACTTAAGAGTATGTGGAAACTTTTGTGGAAGAGTCACTGAAAGGTACGTTTCAGCAGCAAATTTTAGAAAAATTTCTTAGAAAAACTATTGTTTTTCTAAGAAAATGTAATATTGTCAGAGATTAGGATACTACTTGAAAGAGAGTGATGACTGTATGCTGTCAAAAAAAGTGTGATTGGTAGTCACAACATACTTCCCTGGATATGAAATACAACATAGGAAATATAGTCAATGATATTATAATAACTAGGTTTGGTGACAGGTGAGTACTGGAAATATTGAGGGGAACACTTTATAAATTATATGATTGTCTGACCACTAGGTTGTACACCTTAAATTAATATAAAACAATATTGAATGTAAACTGTAATTGAAAAATAAAATTTAAAAATATAACATTTATTTAGGAAAAAAAACAAAAACTTGTACTATTTATTACCCAGGTCTTCTGATTCAAAGTCAAATTTGCTTTCTTATTCTTCAATCAAAACACCAGGCTTCTAAATGCTGGAAACAGAATCTCATCATTATTGCGATCACAGATAGCAGTCATAATCAATTTTACCTTGTGACAGGTGTGCCAGAACTGGCATGGGCTCCTGTATAATAGCATGAGGTCTTATGGTTGCTTTCAAATTATCATCTAAAATGATTACATAAACTGCTGGTTCTGGCCTCCAACCACTGAGAGTCTCTCATCATTTCTCATTCCCTACACCAGACCCACTAATTTTTAGGTTTGAGCCTGGCCGGTGTGGCTAAGTGGTTGAGCATCAACCTATGAACCAGGAGATTGTAGTTCAATTCCTCGTCATGGTGCATGCTTGGTTTACAGGCTTGACCCCCAATGGGGGTTATGCAGGAGGCAGCTAATCAATGTGTCTTGCTCATCATTGGTGTCTATCTTGTTCTCCCTTTTTCTTCTTCTATGAAATCAAATTTTTTAAAAATAAAAAAGATTTAGGTATTTTTAAAACTTATTCTAGTACAGTGGTACCTCAAGATATGAGTTTAATTCGTTCCGTAACCTTGAGGCATGGGAAACTATGAGACACTCGAGTCGCGGTAAACTGGTGGGTCGTGTGCAGCCTACTGATCCGCGCGATTACTCCTATCTCAAATGTTGCTCATATTTCAAAGCAAAAATCACTTGCTCAACGGCTCATATCTCAAAAAATCTCGTATGTTAGGGCACTCGTATCTCGAGGTACCACTATATTTGTAATTTCTTCTAAAAAAGAAATAAGAAAATTAGATGTGATAATTTATCACTGGTCTGGTTGCTTAGTGGGCAGTGGTGAGGAAATAATCAAAGTGATTAGAATGTTCATACAATAGAAAAGGATGATAAATTACTCTGAGTGCATTTTTGTAAGAGGAAAGCAAATCAATTAAAAACTAGTCAAACCACCATTCTTTGTTTGAATAAGCAGATAAGTAAAATATATTTGCTTTCTTCTTTCTTGCCACTGAAGAACATTGAGACTACTCTTTAATATTTAAATATATATGGGACAGATCCTTCAGTGATGCTAATGTTGAGACAAAGGAGGAGGTGCTCATGTTCAGACAAATTATAAATTTCATTACATTTTACATTTAAGGGTCTGGATGGACCAGACTGAAATCTGATAGCTGGATGATGTTGAGCAATGAATGAACTAGCCAGTGTAAAGACTCTTACACTGAAAAAAAAAGTCTTTAAAAATATTTTAAAAATATCTTTGAAAAAGGCTGGAAAATATGTTATATGATCTACAAATAAATAATATATTTATAGAATGCTAGTTCTCTTTCAGGATATTTCTCAACTTTGAGTCTCAATCAAAACCACCTGAAAATCTTCTCTGAGATAAATTTTCTTGGCCTTCAATCCAGAACTAGCAAATCTGACTTTGAGGTTTGGGTTTGGAAATATTATGTAGGTTCCAATATATATATATATATATATATATATTTGGTAAGTAGTTCTGACCAAGATCAATTCCTTCATTGTAAAGATAAGGAAACAGAGGAGAAACTAAGATGGTGGCATAGGTGAACACCTACACTGCTGCTTCGCACAACAATTTCAAAACTACAACTAGAAGACAGAACGGACATCATCCAGAACCACAGGAAAGCTGGCTGAGTGGAAATTCTATAACTAGAAGGAAAGATAGAGGTTCACAGAGACTCAGAACTTCAAAAAGCTGAGGTATGGAGACATGCACATGGAGAGAGTGGGTGGCATAGTGTCTGGCTGGCTGCCTCTGGTGGGAGGGAGATGGAGACTCCCAACTGCACTGAGCCCCTTATCCTACTGCACTGAACCCCAGTTCCAGGCGAGACTCATATGGGGGGAGTCTAGACTGTCGTGAAAAGGGAGGAGTGCATGGAGATTTGGGGGAACCTCTAAAGGGCAGAGATCTGGGGCCGTGCATAACATTGTGTAGAGGAAGGACTGCTGATTGTGCCACTGGCTTTCTCTAGTAGGCGGGAGACAGAGCTTCCCAAGTGTGCTGAACTCCACTTCTGAATGCACTGAACCCCAGTTTCGGGTGAGACCCTGGGGACTCAGACTCATATGGGCCCTGGAGAACAAGGAAACCGGAAAGGCAGAGGTGTAGAGGCAGGTGCGTGTGTGCACAGAGAGGGCTGTAGCAATTACTAAGAGGTACTTGAGACCCAGGGGCTGATGAGAAGCCAAAGCTGTCTGCTCAGCACAGAGACTCAATCCCATTCAAGACAGAAGCTCCCAACTGCACTGAAATCCAGGTTGGACTGCACTGAACTCCAGTCTCGGGTGAGACCCTGGGGACCTAGATTCATACGGGTCCCAGGAGCACACAGAAAGGCAGAGATTTGGAGGCATGAACATCTGCACACAGAGAGCGCTGCAGCGAATACCAAGGGACACTTGAAATCAGGGGTTGATTGGAAGCCAAGGCTGTCTTCTCAACCCTGAGATTCTGCCTCAACCAACCCTAGCACAGAGGCTTTTGCAGGCTTGCAAGTCTTAAGGCATAGTCCAGCACGAAAGTTCTCTTAGCATTGACACAGCTGATCTCACAACCAATTGGCTTGGAGGTCATTTCCCCTCAGTGACCAATAACAATCAAGACTTAACTACAGCCGAGACCCATTTGGCTCAGTGGATAGAGCGTCGGCTTGTGGACTGAAGGGTCCCAGGTTCGTTTCTGGTAGGGGGCATGTACCTTGCTTGTGGGCACATCTCCACTGTGGGGCGTGCAGGAGGCGGCTGATCGATGTCTCTCTCTCATCGATGTTTCTGACTTTCTATCTCTCTCCCTTCCTCTCTGTAAAAAAATCAATAAAATATATATTTTTAAAAAAGTGTTTTTTTTTAAAAAAAGACTTAACTACAACAAGGCTGTACACACAGTACACAAAGGGGTGCACCAAAAGAGTCTACCTCAGGTAACTGAGGAGATGGAGCTAGTGGGCTATATAGGACATCTAGCACACAAAGCTACTCTACCAACTCATAGAAGTAGTGAAAATGTGGATACAAAGGAACAGATCACAAACAAAAGAAATGGAGGAAAACAAACAATTGGATATAAAGTTCAAAACCATGGTTTTAAGGTTTTTCAAGAATTTCCTAGAAAAAAATGGATAAATTTAGCAAGACCCAAGAGGAGATGAAAAAGGACCAACTAGAAATTAAACATATACTGAGTGAAATAAAAATATATATTATACAGAGACCTAACAGCAGACCAAAGGAATGCAAGAAACAAGTCAAAGATTTGAAATACAAAGAAGCAGAAAACACTCAACTGGAAAAGCAAGAAGAAAAAAGAATCCAAAAATGTGAAGATATTGTAAGGAACCTCTGGGACAACTTTAAGCATACCAACATCCAAATTATGAGGGTTCCAGAAGAAGAGAGAGAGCAAGAAACTGAAAACCTATTTGAAGAAATAATGACTGAAAACTTCCCCCACCTGGTGAAAGAAATAGACTTACAAGTCCAAGAAATGCATAGACCCCCAAACAAAAGGAATCCAAAGAAGACCAGACCAACACACATTATAATTAAAATGCCAAGGGCAAAAGACAAAGAGAGAATATTAAAAGCAGAAAGAGAAAAACAGTTAATTACCTACAAAGGAGCACCCATTTGATTGTCAGCTGATTTCTCAACAGAAACTATGCAAGCCAGATGGGAGTGGCAAGAAATATTCAACGTGATGAACAGCAAGAATCTATAACCAAGAATACTCTACCCAGCAAAGCTATCATTCAGAATTGAAGGGCAGATAAAGAGTTTCACAGATAAGAAAAAGCTAAAGGAGTTCAACACCAAACCAGTACTATAAGAAATGCTAAAAGGTACTCTTTAAGAAGAGAAAGAAGATAAAGATAAATATTAAAATTATGAACAACAAATACATGTCTATCAAGAAGTGAATCTAAAAATCAAGTGAATAAAAAATATAATGAACAGAATAAACTGGTGAATATAATAGAATCAGAGGCATAGAAAGAGAGTGGACTGACAGTTCTCAGGGGAAAGGGGTGAGGAAGGTGTAGGGAGAGACTGGACAAAAATAATATATCAATGAATGAGGACAATGGGAGAGTAGGTAAGGGCAGAGGTGGGGTGGGAGCCAGATGGAGGGGAGCTATTGGGAGAAAAAAGAGGAACAATTGTAATAATCTGAACAATAAAAAATTATTTTAAAAAATCTCAAAAAAAAGATAAGGAAACAGAGCCAGAAAGGATAAGTGACTCACTAAAAATAATTTTGTTTTCCTTCAATCTGTATCTATGAACAATGAATGTTGGAGGAGGAAGGAAGGAAGTGATACAGAAGGTTTCTCCTTTATTAGAAAGGTTTACATTAGAAAACAATTCAAGTCAGCTTTATATTTTCTCCTGAAGCTTTTGGTGACATGGGTGAGAAATTTTGAGACACAATACTGAAAGATTAAAGAGGGATACCGAGTCATTCATGCTCCATAAAATAATGTATAATGGGTCTTTGCAGAATTCTTAATACTTTATTTCATGTGATATACCAAATTCTGTTAAAGTGAGTGTGACTCTAACATGTAGGTGCAGTTTATAAGCTTATTTACTTAGCATATTTACTATTCCTTATACTTTGAATATAGTCTAATTTAGTTTATTGCAATGAGGAGCCACACTTTTTTTAATCCTCACCTGAGGATATGTTTATTGATTTGAGAGGGAGAAAGAAAGAAACATTAATGTAAGGGGGAAGCATCAACTGGTTGCCTCTCTTATGCTCCAACAGGGGATCAAAAACACAACCTAGGTATATGTCCTGAATGGGAATCAAACCTGCAAACTTTTGGTGTATAGGAAGATGTTCAAACCAACTGAGCCATGTGGTCAGAACAGGAGACCAAAATTTTAATACCACCTTATACTGCTAACTCCTAATTTTAGTCATTTGGTTTGCTACTATTTAATCATTAATTTTTCAGTTATGACTATTTCTTTGTACTTGTACCTTGAGAGTACAGGGATGATATTAAGAGGACTTACTTATGCCAGGCATTAGTGTTATTTACTTGGGTTCCATTATGAAATAATTATATAAAAAAGAAAAATGATGTTAGGAGCTAACATTTTCTACTATATTGTTTTCAAATTTATGAAGGTCTAAATCATATATCCAAAACAGTTATTTTATTGTATTATTCTTTTTAAATTTCTTGAGGAACATCCCTCAAGTGAGAAAAATTTTCCTTATGAACCTATTGCTCTTATAATATCCCCCCTGAAAATAAATATTCAGATCAACCAAGAACTTGTATGCAAATATGCATAACCCACGGATACAGATAATAGAGTGGTGAAGGCCTGGGGAGGGGGTCAAGAGTGGGCTAAAAGAGGTCGATGTGGGGAAAAAAGGGACATATGTAATAAAGAATTTTTAAAAAGAAAGGAAAGGCTTTTCTATAGGGTTAACTATAGCAGATGGGTCATTTTCTAGATTCATATTTAGCATTAATTAGGTACAATGCAAATTATGTTAAGTTTCAGATGATCCAAGGAATGCCACGTACTTTATACCCTTAAAACATATAAAACAAATATTATAACCAATTTTAGTGGATTTGGTCCAAAACGGAACAAGAATTGGTGTTAAAGAAGCATAGTAAGAGACTGACGATAGTGCCGAAACTGGTTTGGCTCAGTAGATAGAGTGTCGGCCTGCGGACTGAAAAGTCCTCTATTCGATTCTGGTCAAGGACATGTACCTTGCTTGCTGGGCACATCCCCAGCAGGGGGTGGGTAGGAGGCAGCTGATTGATGTTTCTAACTCTCCATCTTTAACTTATGGTGCATTGATATCTCTAACTTGCTCCTATCTAAGGAGCTTCCTCCTATTTTCACTTTCTTCCCCATCCATTTTAGATTCCATAAACTATTGTTTCAAAATCTTTTGTCAAATAGGTGCTACCTATAGAAAAGTAATAAATTGTATTTTCTTTCTCCTACAACCCTTTGTTTAGAGGCTTTCTTACACTAGTTATGTAAAGTATCTATTCTTTGTCATTTGCAGCTATTCAAGTTCCTTCATTGTTTGCTTAGTGATTGGCTAACCAAAGATTGAGCAGATTTCCTTCATAAGTGTTACAGTCTCTGCCTTGAATAATTAGCCCGGCAGTTGAAAATTATTTCTTAATCCTCATTACTTGCTTATGTAGAGTTTCCAAATTATGAGTCATCCAGAAAGGAGAGCCTAGGGCTTTCTCAGCTCAATCATGAGCATGCACATATTTGGAACTATTCAAAGACACCTATGGAAATCTCATTCCCAATATATTTTTTCTTTTAAGTATTTTGGGCAGCCTCTTTTTTGCCCAAGTTATTGCTGCCTCAGAAAGCTGCAATGTTCAACAATTGCCACTTACACATTTTTTTTATGCTACTGAGTTTTGTGTCAGATGAAAGAAAAGCCCTGTGAGATGATATTCCCTAGGAGATGCTATTCAGGTCAAATAATGGCAAGTCATTATACTAAGTCATTTTGGGGTTAAAACCCATTTGATTTCTCTAGTAGTGTCAAGGCATCTTATTTTCACAGATATTATAATTACAATGTTATAAGATTTCAAGGCAAGTGTGCAGCAGAGAAAAGTGGTATGAAAATAGGGTAAGATAAAAATGCCACAAAACTCATTGCTCTTACCAAGATTCAGCTAAATTTATTTAATATATTGCTTCTCAGATTATTGTAAGTCTTTGGTAATTGTCAAAATTCTGACAAAATTCATTTTGACAATTTTCCCAGTCATCCATCTTCCTTCCTTCCTTCCTCCCTTCCTTCCTTCCTTTCTTGGAGGATTGGATTTTAGGTGGTTTTTATTCCAGCACCCTCAATACCTAGAATTCTAAGATTCAGAAACCATTTATTTTGCACTTTGGGCCTTCAGGGTCATTTTAGGGTCATTTTTCATTATCTTGGAAAATAGTTTCTATTGAGATGGTTAATCTATACTAATTTCCTTACCAAATGTTCACTTGACCACACATTCAGGGTTTATTTTCCCCAAATATTTGACCACATCCACTCATTTTAATGCTGCAATAGCCATAGTGAAGATATAATTTAACAATATATTTTCCCACTTAACGTATTCCATATTTTTCTAGATACTATTTCAAACTTATTTTTTTTATGATTTCATAGCAGTATATTGAGTTGATGAAAAATTGTTCCTGACCAGTAACTTCTCCTTTTCTGATTTTAATATTGTAGTATTGACAAAAATCAACTTTAAACTTTAATAAATAAAAACATTTATTTGAGACAAAAGAGCTACAGACCAGAAGACACAGATTCAGGTAACAACCTAAATTGTGCTTCACTGTGACCAAAAACAAGTCATATTTATAGAGAATTTTCCCACCCAAATTCCCATTCTGGTCCATTTCATGTAAATGTGATTTCCAAATTGAAAGGTTCTGATTGTGCTAAATCATTCAGCTCTGACTGGTAAGTATAGATAAAAATTAGGATATAATTTGTGTCATTCTGATTGGATAGAACAGATTTCAGTTCAATGGAAGAAAGAAGAAACCAATGCTTCCCTGCAATGGTTAACTCAGATGGTGTAAATAAGCAGGGCATAGTATGGGATGCCAAACAATTAGTCTGAGGTTTTTTTGGATATGCAAAGTATGTGGTGAGGAACCCCTGTCAGCAAGTGACCATTAGACTCTTATTAATAATAAAATGTGGGCCCCTGGTTGGCCATAGAGTCCATCTCAATAGATAAATTCCTTCTTGGTGTTCACATCAAATTAATCATCCTTCTCAGGGTTCAAGTAGTCAATTATCTAATTTTTTTGTGCAAACTTTTCTTTGGTTTACCTTTTTGACTCTTTTCATTTTGCCATTTCTTCTCCTCCTTTTTCTTTTCTTTGTTTTTCTGCCTTTGGATTATTTCCTTGGGGAATATTCACAGGAATGGAATCAAAGGGTCAAAAGACATTGCCTTCCTTAAATAATTTCCCCTTCTTTTAACTTATCTAATATCCTAATGGCTTTCTTTACTTAAATACCTCACTTGCCTGACAAACTTATCAGTGTCTGTCTACTATAATGAAGTCAGAAAACATCTAACTAGCCTCAGCTTTAATATATTGTAGGGCCAAAAGTTGTCATGCTGCCATGCAGGCTCTAAATTCGTAAGAGCTGAGTCACAGTCACTGGATCAGAAAGCAAATCACAGCATAAGCCAGCCATCTTCAATGTTTCTTCAGTCTACCGGATTGAGGTTTATTTTAAATCCAACTATTTACTTTGCCTTGTTGAGCATTCTAATTTCCTTCTCATACATAAAACTTTCTTATGACTTCAACCCTTTAGGGTTTTCTGATACTGTCTAGCCTGTGTTAATGTTTTCCTTGATTCCAGGAATCCTATTTCTCATCTTGCATGCTATTAATTGGAAATATTTCTCATTAGGACATTGGGAATCCTTCCAAAGCCAGGGTATATTCCTATCCACTGTGTTATGGTTGATCACTTGTCATATCTCATGACTAGACCCTATTCAGCAAATTAGAATCCAGTCTGATACAAAACTATTCATTTTACTCTTGATGGGACCAGATTTTGGAACTAAATTACTTTCCACATTTTTTTTTCTGTATATAATTTATACTGTGTATGCTACTTTTTTTTTTTTACTTTATACAGTATATCTTATTTATTTTTTAAATTAAATCTTTATTATTCAGATTATTACATTTGTTTCTCTTTTTTCCCCTCCATAGGTCCCCTCCATCCGGCTCCCAACCCTCCCTTTACCTTTACCTCCCTCCCGTTTACCTCATCCATAGGTGTATGATTTTTGTCCAGTCTCTCCCTGTACACCCCTCACCCCTTTCCCCTGAGAATTATCGGTCCACTCCCTTTCTGTGCTTCTGATTCTATTATATTCACCAGTTTATTCTGTTGATCAAATTTTTCATTCACTTAATTTTTAGATTCACTTGTTGATAGATATACATTTGTTGTTCCTAATTTTTTATCTTTTACCTGTTTCTTCTTCCTCTTCTAAAGAGTACCTTTCAGCATTTCATATAATATTGGTTTGGAGTTGATGAACTCCTTTAGCTTTTTCTTATCTGTGAAGCTCTTTATCTGCCCTTCAATTCTGAATGACAGCTTTGCTGGATAGAGTATTCTTGGTTGTAGGTTCTTGCTATTCATCACTTTGAAAATTTCTTGCCACTCTCATCTGGCTTGGATTGTTTCTGTTGAGAAATCAACTGAAAATCGTATCGGTGCCCCTTGTAGGTAATGAACTGTTTTTCTCTTGCTGCTTTTAATATTCTCTCTTTTTCTTTTGCTCCTGGTATTTTAATGATGATGTGTCTTGGTGTAGTCCTCTTTGGATTCCTTTTATATGGGGTTCTGTGTGCTTCCTGGACTTGTAAGTCTATTTCTTTTACCAGATGTGGGAAGTTGTCAGTCATTATTTCTTTAAGTAGGGTTTCAGTATCTTGCTCTCTCTCTTCTTCTGGCACCCCCACAATTCTGATGTTGGTATGCTTGAAGCTGTCTCAGAGGCTCCTTACATTATCTTCACATTTTTGGATTCTTTTTTCTTCTTGCTTTTCCAGTTGAGTGTTTTCTGATCCTTTATATTTCAAATTTTTGACTTGATTCTTGCCTTCCTCTAGTCTGCTGTTAGGTCTCTGTATAATATTTTTTATTTCAGTCAGTGTATGTTAATTTCTAGTTTGACCTTTTCCATCTCTAGTTGGTTCTTTTTCATCTCCTCTTGGGTCTTGTTAACTTTATCCAACTTTTCTAGGATATTCTTGAAAAACGTTATAAGTATGGTTTTGAACTCTATATCCAGTCCTTTGTTTTCCTCTGTTTCTTTTGTTTGTGATCCCTTCCCTTGTCTCGGCATTTTCACTATGCTGGGAGAACTTCTGTGTTGGATTCAGCCTTATGATACCAGACTTGCAAAACTGCAAAAGCCTCTCTGTTGAGCTTGGGATGGGTGGAGTCTCAGGGCTTAAGGGATTGCTTTTCCATCGGGTCAGCCCCGCCCTCCATGGCCCCCGAGTCTCAGGTGACTGGGTAATCCCTGGAGCAGTCCCTTTGTGTGTGCGCTCTCTCGCAGTGCCTCTAGACTGCTGCCTCTCTGGCTCCTCTGCGCTCTGGGACCATATGAATCTGGGTTCCCAGGACTTTGCCCGAATCTGGGTCTTAGTGAAGTTAGAAGTGACGCAGTTGGGATGGTTTGTCTCCTGCCTCTTGTGAAGGCCAGCAGCACAAGCAGCAGTTGGTCTTCTGTGTGCAGTGCTGTGCACACTGCCTGACTTTTGCCTTCCTGCAACTCCCCCAAATTTCCATGCACTTCTCCCTTTTCACAGTCCAAACTCCCCACGTATGAGTTTAGGCTGGACCTGGGGTTTGGTGTCGTAGGATAATGGTTCAAGGCCATTGGGAGTCTCCATTTCCCTCCCACCAGAGAAAGCCAGCCAGGTACTCCAGCACCTGCTCTCTCCAGGTGCACGTCTCTGCACCTCAACTTTTTGCAGCTCCTCTGGGTCCCCATGAGCCCCTCTCTTTCCTTCTAGTTGTAGAACTTCCACTCAGCCAGCTTTCCTGTTTTTCTGGATGATGTCTGTTCTATCTTTTCGTTGTAGTTTTGAAATTGTTGTGCTAGGCAGCAGTGTAGGTGTTTACCTATCCCACTATCTTGGTTCTCCTATACTGTATATCTTTTAAAAAAACAACAACATTTAACCACCTTTATTTATTTTTTGTTTGTTTTTGTTAATCCTCACCTGAGGGTATTTTTCCATTGATTTTTAGAGAGAATGGAAGAGAGAGGGAAAGACAGAAACATCAATGTGAGAGAAACACATCAGTTGATTGCCTCCTACATGAGCCTTGACCAGGGCCCAGGCTGGGGAGGAGCCTGCAACTAAATCAAATCCAGGACCCTTTGGTCCGCACGCTGATGCTCTATCCACTGAACCAAACCAGCCAGGGTTATACTGTATATCTTGTCTAAACTTCCACAAGTCTTTAATCTATTTCAGGTTCATCATTAAAAAAATATTTAATAGCTATTAATGCATATTATCATATTGGAATAAAAATTTAAAACTGTACATATTTATAGTGCTAACTGTAATGTATCATTGTTACCACAAACTCATAAAAGATACTACATGCTATTGATTTGAAAAAAATAATTAGTTTAATGAGTAGAAAATAAGAAGGCACATTTTTAAAATGCAAGCAACACATTATCTCAGAAAAGTGTCTTTTCGACATTTAGGATCCGACTTATTTTACTTTGTAATCCTTTTTCTTATTTTTATAAATAATTGTTATAGTAATATTAAACCTATTATTCCTACCATAAGCATAATAATAATTAAAGATGGCTTAAAGTTAAAGTGTATAAACATTAATGTTATTAAAAAGCTCAAAACATATATCACAAAAATACAGAAAAAGGGAATGGGAATGGTGTTGTTAAATTTTGTTCTGAGAATTTGGCCAAATGATCAAAATATGCTGGATTATTAAATTCTTATTATACAGTAATTTATTTTCAAACATATATTTGAAATATAAATTCAATAGATTTTTGAAAATTTTTGAGATTTTAATTTTTGTTGCTGTGTGCTCAATTGAAAGTTCACAGTTATACTACCCAAAATATTTTTATTCTTCTTCCAATCTATATTAAGCAGCCATTTCATTTTCTGTTTTGCTGCTTCAGATTTTGAAGATTCACTTATTTGATTGTACTTTAAAGCTATGCATGTGCTATATATGCTCACCTGCTCTCCTTTTCTCCCTTCTCCCTCTCCTCTCCCTCTCCTCTCCCTCTCCCTCTCCCTCCTCCTCCTC
>PVJN01054072.1:0-13527 GCA_004026805.1 Lasiurus borealis | reverse complement strand
AAGGGCAGATAAAGAGCTTCACAGATAAGAAAAAGCTAAAGGAGTTCATCAACTCCAAACCAGTGTTATATGAAATGCTGAAGGGTACTCTTCTAGAAGAGGAAGAAGAAAGAGGTAAAAGCCAAAAAATTATGAACAAATACATATCTATCAACAAGTGAATCTAAAAATTAAGTGAATTAAAATTTTGATCAACAGATTAAACTGGTGAACATAATAGAATCAGGAGCACAGAAAGGGAGTGGACTGTTAATTCTTAGGGGGAAAGGGGTGAAGGGTGTACAGGGAGAGACTGGAAAAAATCATACACCTATGGATGAGATCAATGGGAGGGAGCTAAGGGCAGAGGGAGGGGTGGGAGCTGGGTGGAGGGGTGCTATGGAGGGGAAAAAAGAGAAACAAATGTAATAATCTGAATAAAAAAGATTTAATTAAAAAAACTGTAAAAATAAAATAAGTAAAAAAAAAAAAGAATTGAAAACAGGGCCTCAAACAGACATTTCTACATCCATATTTATAGCAGCATTACTCACAATAGCCAATACTGACAAATGAATGGATAAACAAAGCATACAATGGAATATTATTCAGCTTTAAAAAGGAAGAAAATTTTTTTTTGGAGGGGAAAATATATTTTTATTTATTATTTTTTTATTTAATAAATCTTTATTGTTCAGATTATTACATTTGTTTCCCCCTCCCAATAGCTCCCCTCCACCCAGCATCCACCCCTCCTCCTCCCCTTACCTCCCACCCCATTGTCCTTCTCCTTAGGTGTATGATTTTTGTCCAGTCTCTCCCTGCACCCCCTCACCCTTTTCCCCCTGAGAATTGTCAGTCCACTACCTTTCTGTGCTCCTGATTCTATTATATTCACCAGTTTATTTTGTTCATCAGTTTTTTAATTCACTTGATTTTTAGACTCACTTGCTGATAGATATGTATTTGTTCATAATTTTTACCTTTACCATTTTCTTCTTCCTCTTCTTAAAGAGTACCTTTCAGCATTTCATATAATACTGGCTTGATGTTGATGAACTCCTTTAGCTTTTTATTGTCTGTGAATCTCTTTATCTTCCCTTCAATTCTGAATGATAGCTTTGCTGGGTAAAGTTATCATGTTTGCAGGTTCTTGCTATTCATCATTTTGAATATTTCTTGCCACTCCTGTCTGGCCTGCATAGTTTCTGTTGAGAAATCAGTTGACAATCGTATGGGTGCTCCCTTATGGGTAATTAACAGTTTTTCTCTTGCTGCTTTTAATATTCTCTCTTTGTCTTTTGCTTTTGGTATTTTAATTATGATGTGTCTTGGTGTAGTCCTCTTTGGATTGCTTTTGTTTGGGGTTCTGTGCACTTTCTGGACTTGTAAGTGTATTTCTTTCACCAGGTGGGAGAAGTTCAGTCATTAGTTCTTCAAATAGGTTTTCAGTATCTTGCTCTTTCTTTTCTTCTGTCATCCCCATAATTCTGATGTTGGTAGGCTTGCAGTTGTCCGGGAGGCTTCTTATACTGTCTTCACATTTTTGGATTCTTTTTTTCTTTTTGCTTTTCTGGTTGAGTATTTTCTGTTTCTTTGTATTTCAAATCTTTGACTTGATTCTTGTGTTTCTCTGGTTTGCTGGTAGGTCTCTGTATAATATTTTAAAAATATATATATTTTATTGATTTTTTTATAGAGAGAAAGGGAAAAGGATAGAGAGTTAGAAACATCGATAAGAGAGAGACATTGATCACCTGCCTCCTGCATGCCCCCTACTGGGGATGTGCCCGCAACTAAAGTACATGCTCTTGACCGGAATCGAACCTGAGACCTTTCAGTCCGTAGGCTGATGTTCTATCCACTGAGCCAAACCGTTTTTGGCATCTGTATAATATTTTTTATTGCAGTCAGTGTATATTTAATTTCTAGTTGGTCCTTTTCCATCTCTAGTTGGCCCTTTTTCATCTCCTCCTGTGTCTCGTTAAATTTATCCATTTTTTCAAGGTAATTCTTAAAAAACCTTATAACCAAGGTTTTGAACTCTATATCCAGTCATTTTTTTTCTTCCATTTCTTTCGTTTCTGATCTGTTCTTTTGTCTCCACATATAGCGCTGCTTCCCGGAGTTGGTAGAGTAGTTTTGTGTGCTAGGTGTCCTATATGGCCCAGTAGCTCTGCCTCCCCAGTTACCTGAGGTGGACACTCTTAGTGCACTCCTTTGTAGACTGTGTATACAGTCTTGTTGTAGTTAAGTCTTGATTGTTGTTCGTATCACTGGGAGAATTGACCTCTAAGCCAATTAGTTGTGAGGATCAGCTGTGTCTCTGTCCAGACAACTTCTGTGCTGGACTCAGTCTTAAGACTTGAAAAAGTGCAACAGCCTCTGTGCTAGGCTTGGATGTGGTGGAGTCTCAGGGATAAGCAGACAGCCTTGGTTTTCTGTCAGCCCTGCCCTAAACGGTAGTCCCTGGGTCTCAATGCCTCTGAGTAATCACTGCTGCTCTCTCTGTGCACACGTGCACGCATCTTTTGACCTCTGCCTTTCGCATGCGCAAGACTCCAGGCCTCTGCCTTTCCAGCTCTCCTGGGTTTCTGTGTGCTCTAGGGACCCGTATGAGTCTGGGTCCCCAGGATCTTGCCCGAAACTGGGGTTTAGTGAAGTTGGACCTAGATTTCAGTGCTGTTGGGAGGTTCTATTTTCCTCCTGCTAGAGAAAGCCAGTGGCGCAATCAGCAGTCAGCACTATGTGCACACTTTTGCGCACCCCCAGACCTCTGTCTCTTGCAGTGCCCCTAAATTTTCCTGTACTCCTTCCTTTTCACGACAGTCCAGACTCCCACTTATGAGCCTCGCCTGGTACTGGGGTTCAGTGCAATCAGAAGTGGGGTTCAGTGCAGTCAGGATTTTCTGTCTCCCTCCCACTAGAGGAAGCCAGCCAGACCCTCCTCTACCCATTCTCTCCACTAGTGTGTCTTCATACTTCAGGTTTTTAAAGCTCCTCTGAATTTTCGTGAGTCCCTCTCTTTACTTTTAGTTGTAGAATTTTCACTCAGCCAGCTTTCCTGTGGTTCTGAATGGTGTCCATTCTGTCTTTTAGTTGTAGTTTTGAAATTGTTGTGCGAGGCATGAGTTTAAATGTTCAACTATACTACCATCTTGGTTTTCCTCTGAGATACTGTACTTTTAATTTCATTTTCTAATTTGCTTGCTGCTAATGTACAGAAATAAATTTGCCACAATATAGACGTTGATTCAAGATTTGTACAAAAGTATTAATTGCTGCCTCACATGAAAATCACCCAAATGTCCATCAGCAGGTGAATGGATAAACTGTGGCATATTCACACAACAGAATACCACTCAGCAATAAAACTAGGGGGAAAAACTATTGATACATGTCACAACATAGATAAATATCAAAATAATATGCTATCTATGTGTAGAAAGTTAGACAAGTGCATACTATATGCATAATTATCTATATAATAAAAGGCCAATGGCTGTAATGACAAAAACGACCAAGCAAACAGTCACCAGGAAATGCATGGAGCACCTCTTGGTTCCTCCCCTGCGGCCCACAGGTTCTTATCACAGCAAGGCTGGTGGGTGTTCAGGGTGGTGACCAGGTGGGTGGGGTGAGTTGGGCATGGTAAGAGAGGCAGGGCCTGATCAGCAGTGGCTGTGGATTAAGCCTGGAAATAGGCCCAGAGAGAGAGACAGCTGTCAGCGAGCCATTATGGATTTTTCAGAAGAGCCAATGGCTGCCTAGAAAGTGGAGGTTTTGCTGTTGACTGGCATAGAAAGCAACCAAACAAATCCACTTCTAGGTGAATTGCGAGGAGCCAATGGCTGCCTAGGAGGTGAAACTTCTGGATTTCCCAGAAGAACAAATGGCTGCCTAGGAGGGAGATCTTTTGAGTTTGACTTGCATAGAAACCAACCAATCAGAACCTAATCTGGGTGAGCTGCAAAGGCAAAACCTAAGGTTGGGGGTTTTAAGGGAAACAGCTGTTTGGTGTAAGGTGTAAGAAATCGGTTCAATATTTTAATAACCAGTTTGGAGTATAGTGCATATGGCTGGCTCTCAGTCCAGATACAGGGATTAGTATTTTTGTCTGCCAAAAGCATCTCCTCCTGCTTAAACCCCCCCCTCCATTTAAGCAATCCTATCCTATATAATCTGTCTATACTAATAAAAGGTTAATATGCTAATTAGACCATATCATCTGGCCATCTTCCAGACGTCCAACTTCCTTCCAGACAAAGCCATGGTGGTGAAGGCCGAGGCAGAAGCAGTTAGGGGCAATATTAGGCTGACAGGGGAGAGCAGTTAGAGGTGAGATCAGGATGGCAGGGGGTTAGGAGTGATCAGGGTGGCAGGGGAGGGCAGTTGGGGGCATTAGACAGGCAAGTCAGTGAGTGGTTAGGAGTCAGTGGTCCTGGATTTTGAGGGGGATGTATGACTGCTGGTTTAGGCCTGATTCCACAGGGATCCCAGATTGGAGAGAGTGCAGGCCAGGCTGAAGGACACCCCTTGTGCGTGAATTTTGTGCACGAGGACTCTAGTATTTATATAAAAGTTTTATTACAAACATCTATTGTGGTTTGCTGCAAATAGGTAAGGTCTGGGAGGAGAGAGAAATTACAAAGGGGCATGAGGAATCTTTTGGAGGTGATTGATGATCCTGACTTTGGTTTTGGTTTCACAGATGCATACATCTGTCAAAACATAGTAAGGCATACAATTTAAATATGTGCAATTGGGAGAAAAAAAATGACGGTGGAATAGATGGACCTGTCTGGAGCCTTGTCTTTGGGTAGACGGAGAGAGAGCAGCTGAGAGTCGCACTGGGAGTGTTTGTTAGCAAGTTAAGAGTCAGTTATCCTCCAGGAGAAGGTGGAGGACTGCTGGATGGGGCTCCCCTGACCAGGTGGCCCCACTGACACAGCATTTTATTCTCCTGCTGTCACCAGTGCAAACACAGAGACCGCACTATCTTGCAGAGGGAGGTGGATGTCTGTGGCAGTCTGAAAGCTACAGCTGCAGTACCCACCGAACAGCTGGGGGACCCAGAACACCACTCTCCAATCGGCACAGAGACACGGACTCAGAGGAGCTCCACACGCCACACAGAAATGTCAGATTTCGCTTGGGATAAGGTGAGGTCTCCTGTCCCGCAGAACAGAGACGTGCACACTGTGGAAACTGGGCTGCGGGAAAGCTGCTTCTGGAGAGGTCCGCGGATGTGGGGCAAGGTGTGATCCCTAAATGTGGAAGGGGACTCTCAGAGCTGTTAACAGACGGGAGCTCTAAAAAATAACTCATTTTGATCTGAGGCAGAAGGACAGCATGGGAGTTCTTACAGTATCCCGGCTGCTCAAATCCCCACAAACCAGTATTGAGAACCACAGAGTAGCAGGATCTAAGCACAGGCTAGAGAGGTCCTGTGCTTAGCCTCAGAGGTCATTTCCAAAACACTGCCACCCAGTGGATGACTCACAAATTGATTCTCACATAATCACAAAAGAATAACGAGATTAAGACATACCTCAACAGTGGAACACAGGGAACTGCAATACACTCCCGACTGGGAAACAGGAGTGACAAACAGAACAATAGTGGAATTGAATGACCTCCACTACTGCCCATTCTATTTTTTTCTTTATTTTTTACTTTTGCATATTTTAATTAAAAAACTATTTTTTTCTTTTCTCCTCAATTGATTTTACCTTTTTAATTATTACATTTTTGTTTTCAACTAGTATTATTACTACTACTATTTTACCTTTTTTGAAAAAAAAAACAAAACAAAACAAGTATTATTTTATTTTTTCTTTATTTTACTTTGGGATTAGAGTTCTACATTATATTTTCATCTTTCCCTTAGCATAATTTTACTCTATCTCAACTGTACTTTTATGCCAACACTCTCCTAACTTTCCCCATTTTGTTGTCCTGTTTCTTTCCCTTTTCCAACTTTAGATTCTCCCTATTCTTTCTCTTTATCTGGTTAAAATTTCACCCCACTTATATATCTAATTTCAAATCCCCTACTCCAAGTCCATACAAACCTCTCTCTTCTTGTATTCACTATCCAAAAAGTTGTTTTTCTCTATGTCCTTTTCTTGTTGTTTGCCTGAACAGTGATTATACCGATTTTTTGTACTTTTTTGTGAGATTGTTTTAGCTTATTCTACTTGCTTTATTTTGCTTTCTGTTTGCTTTGTTTTGGTTTGTTTTTTACCTCTCTTTTCCCTTGCCTCTCTTTATATTAGTTGTTATTTGTAGTCTGTATTAATCTCCAGGTACTTATTGCCGGCATTTGTTGGGATTAGTGGCTGTTCTATTGGAGTTTTCTCCTCACATGTATAATTTGTTCCCCTTTTCTCTCTTATTCTCTTTCTTTTCTCTCTGACTTTTTATTTTCTTTCTCTCTTCTTCTTCTTCTTCTCCTTTTTATTTTATCTTATTATTTACTTATTTATTTATTTTTCTCCCTTCTCCCAATTTGATTTTGCCAGTTCTTCCTTTTCCTTTTTCCTCATTTTTCTCTTCTTGTTTCTCTACTTACCCTTATTTTATCTTTCATTGGTGGTCACCTTATTTGTGGTTATTAACATCGTGAATACATTTCTGTTCAGTGCCTTGTGTATTGTACTTGGTAGTGTTGTAGTTTGTGCCTTTGAATCAATGTAGGATAGAGAACTATATTTCCAGACACCCAGAGAAGAAAGACCATGGGCAGACGAAGAAACAGCCTGCATATGACAGAAAGGCAGATATCACCAGGAAAGGAAGTAAACAAAATAGAAGTAGAAATAAGCCTACCAGAGAAGGAGTTCAGAGAAATGATCATAAGGTGGCTGAAAAGAATGGAAGATAAAATCGACAATGTGAGAAAGAGCCAAGAGGAAATGAAGAAGAAGTAAGAAGAAATGCAGAATAATTAAGAAGAAATGAAAAATGACAATACTGCTATAAAAACCACAATAGAAAGCATCAAAAGGAGACTAGAAGAAGTAGAGGACTGCATCAGTGAGCTACAAGACAAGTTAGGAAAAAATACCCAAGTACAGCAGCTTCTAGGAAAAAAAAATTAAAAACAAGAGGAGAGCCTAAGAAAACTTTGGGATAACATGAAACAAAACAACATCCACCTAATTGGGGTTCCAGAGCGGAAACTGAACAAGGAATAGAAAACCTATTTGAAGAAATAATGACAGAAAACTTCCCTAATATAGAAAAGAAAAAATACCCACACAAATCCAAGAAGCTCACAGAGTCCCAAAGAAAATGAACTACAAAAAACTGACACCAAGGCATATTATAATTAAATTGGTAAACACCAATGACAAAGTAAGAATCTTAAAAGCAGCCAGAAAGAATCAGAAAATTACCTACAATGGAACCCCCATAAGACTAGCTACTGATTTCTCAACAGAAACTCATCAGGCCAGAAGGGAATGAAATGAAATATACAAAGTCATGCAAAGGAAGGGAATAAAATGAAATATACAAAGAACACTGTATGTTGAAATATCCAAGAATACTGTAGCCTGCAAGGCTTTCAATCAAAATTGAAAGTGAAATCAGAAGCTTCACAGATAAAAAAGGACTAAGGGAATATATTATCACCAAACCAGCAATGCAGGAAATGTTAAAGGGTCTGCTGTAATAAAAAGAAATAGGAAGCAAAGAAGGAACTTGGGGGTAAAGACTAAAAATCGCGACAGGTAAGTACCTATCAATAATAACTTTAAATGTAAATGGATTAAATGATCCAATCAAAATTCATAGGGTAACCGATTGGATAAGAAAACATGATCCATATATCTGCTGTCTACAAGAAACCCACCTCAGAAAAGGGGATGCACACAGATTGTGAAGGGAGAAAGATGGTATTTCAGGCAAATGAAAATGAATAAAAAGTGGGGTTGCAATACTTATATCTGACAAATTAGATCTCAAAGTGAAGGACATAACAAGAGATTAGGAAGGCCACTTCATAATACTAAATGGAACAATCCAACAAGAAAAATAATTCTGGTAAACATATACGCACCCAATATATGAGCACCTAAATACATAAAAAAAACTCCTGGAGATATTAAGGGAGAGATTGACAACAATAAAATCATAGTAGGATACTTTAATACCCCACTGTTACCACTGGACAAATCCTCTAAATAAAAAATCAGCAAAGAAACATCAATCCTAAATGACTCACTAGACCAGATGGAATTGACATCTTCAGAACATTTCACCACAAAGCCATAGAATATACATTCTTCTCCCGTGCACATGAGTCATTTTCAAAGATAGATCATATGTTGGGTCATAAGAAAAGTCTCTTCAAATTCAAGAAGATATAAATTATATCAAGCATTTTCTCAGTCCACAGTGGCATAAAAATGGAAATGAACTACAATAAAAACAATATAAAGAAATGAACCACATGGAGACTAAACAGCATGCTATTAAACAATGACTATGTAACCAGAAAGATCAGAAGAAATAAAAAACATCATGGCAACAAATGACAATGACAAAACAACAATACAATATTTATGGGACACACTAAAGCAGTCTTGAGAGGGAAGTTCATAGCTCTACAAGCCTACTGCAAAAAACAGGAAACAATGGTAATAAATTTGCTAACTCTACAACTCAAGGAGCTAGAAGGAGAGTGAGAAGAAAAGCCCAGTGTAAGCAGAAGGAAGGAAATAGCAAAGATCAGAGTGGAGATAAACATGGAGACCAAAGAACCAATTCAAAAGATCAACAAAACCAATAGCTGGTTCTTTGAAAGGATAAACAAGATTGATGGACCTCTAGCCAGGCTCACCAAGAAGCAGAGAAATAAGACCCAAATAAACAAAATCAGAAAAGAAAGAGGAGAAATAACAACAGACCCCACTGAAATACGAAGGATTGTTAAAAAACACTATGAACAACTCTATTCCAACAAATTGGACAACCTGCAAGAAATAGACATATTCCTAAAAAAATATAACCTTCCAAAACTCAATCAGGAAGAATCTAAACATCTCAATAGTGCAATAACTATGGCAGAAATTGAAGCAGTCATAAAAAAACGTCCAGCAAACAAAAGCACAGGACCAGATGGCTACACAGGAGAGTTTTACCAAACATTCAAGGAAGAATTAAAACCTATCCTCCTCAGACTATTCAAAACTATTCAAGAAGAAGGAACACTTCCAAATACCTTCTATGAAGCCAGCGTCACCCTAATACCAAAACCAGATAAAGACAACACAATGAAAGAGAATTATAGGCCAATATCTCTCATGAACATAGATGCCAAAATCCTCAATGAAATTCTAGCAAATCAGATCCAGCAGTACATCAGAAAGATCATACACCATGACCAGGTAGGATTCATCCCAAGAATGCAAGGATGGTACAATATTCCCAAATCAATAAATGTGATACATTACATAAACAAATTCAGAGATAAAAATCACATAGTCATATCAATTGATGCAGAAAACGCATTTGACAAAATCCAACACCCTTTCTTGATAAAAACTCTCAGCAAGGTGGGAGTAGAAGGAACATACCTCAACATCATAAAAGCCATATATGATAAACCCACAGCTAACATCATACTCAATGGGCAAAAACTAATACCATTTCCCCTAAGAACAGGAACAAGACAGGGATGCCCCCTCTCACCTCTCCTGTTCGACATAGTACTAGAAATATTAGCCATTGCAATTAGACAAGAAGAAGAAATAAAAGGCATCCAAATTGGAAAAGAAGAAGTAAAGCTGTCCTTATTTGCAGATGACATAATACTGTACATAAAAAATTCAAGAGTCCATCCCAAAATAGTCTTAGTAAATGAATTTGGCAATGTAGAAGGATACAAAATTAATGCCAAGAAATATGTGGCATTTCTATACACTAATAGTGAAATTACAGAAAGACTAAAAAAGCAATCGCATTTACCATCACACCAAAAACATTAAGATACCTAGGAATAAACCTAACTAAGGAGGTAAAAGACCTATATGTAGAAAATTACAAGACACTGAAAAAGGAGATAGAGGAAGATGTAAACAGATGGAAGAGCATACCATGCTCATGGATTGGGAGAATCAATATCATTGAAATGTCCATACTACCCAAAGCAATCTATAGATTCAATGCACTACTCATTAAAATACCAACGATGTATATCACAGATGTAGAAAGAATTCTTCAAAGATTCATCTGGAACAAAAAAAGACTGCGAATAGCCACAGCAATCCTGAGAAGGAAGAATAAAGTAGGTGGGATCTCAGTACCAGATTTCAAGCTATATTACAAAGCAATTGTTCTCAAAACAGCCTGGTACTGGCACAAGAACAGACATATAGACCAATGGAATAGAATAGAGTATCCAGATATCCACCCAAACTGCTTTGCTCAATTAATATTTGAGAAAGGAGACATGAACATACAATGGAGCCAAGATAGCCTCTTCAATAAATGGTGTTGAGAAAATTGGACAGATACATGCAAAAAAATGAAACTGGACCACCAACTTACACCAAATACAAAAATAAACTCAGAATGGATACAGGACTTAAACATTAGATGGGAAACCATAAAAATACTAGAGGAATCCAAAGGCAGCACAATCTCAGACATTTGCTGAAAGAACTTATTCACTGATACTGCTCCAAGGGCAATGGAAGCTAAGGAAAAAATAAACAAATGGGACTACATAAAAATAAAAAGCTTTTGTACAGCAAAAGAAACCAACAAAACAACAAGAAAGCCCACCGAATAAGAGAACATATTTGCAAATGTTATCACTGATAAAGGTTTAATCTCCACCATGTACAACCAACTTATACAACTTAATAAAAGGAAGATAAAAGATCAAAAAAAGGGGGGGGGGGGCAACGGACCTAAATAGAACCTTTTCGAAAGATGACAGAAAGAAGGCCAAGAGACACATGAAAACATGTTCAAAGTCATTAATCATCCGAGAGATGCAAGTCAAAATGACAATGCCATACCATCAGATACCTGTCAGAATGGCTGGCAATCATCAACACATCAACAAACATCAAGTGTTGGTGAGGATGCAGAGAAAAAGGAACCCTTGTGCACTGTTGGTGGGAATGCAGACTGGTGCAGCCACTGTGGAGAACAGTATGGAGTTTCCTCAAAAAACTAAAAATGGATCTCCCATTTGACTCAGTAATCCCACTCTTAGGAATATATCCCAAGAAATTACAAACACCAATCAAAAAGGATTTATGCATCCCCATGTTCATAGCAGCACAATTTTCAATAGCTATAATTTGGAAACAGCCTAGGTCCCTGTCAGAGATGAGTGGATCTCCAAAATGGAATTCTATGCTGTCATTAAAAAGACACATCTCCACAGTGGAATTCTATGCTTTCATTAAAAAGAAGGAATTCTTAGCATTTGCAGCAACCTGGATGTAACTGGAGAGCCTTAAGCTAAGTGAAATAAGTTAGTCAATGAAGGAGAAACACCACATGATCTCACTCATTTGTGGATAATAAAGAACATTATAAACTGATGAACAAAAGGATAGACATAGAAGCAGTAAAGCCTCAAACAGACTGTCAAATTACAGCAGGAAAGTCAAGAAGATGTGGGGTAGATAAGAGATCAACCAAAGGACTTGTATGCATGCATATAAGCATAACCATTGAACACAAGACACTGGAAAGTTACAGTATGCCTGTGGGGGGAGCAATGGAAAGATATGTATACATGTAACACAATAATAAAAAAAGTACCACAAAAAGGTGGCATATAACAACAGCAAAAAAAGTGTAATTTATTAAATATATGGGTTTATTATTATTAATTATGCCTCAATACAACTATAATAAAAATTTTTAAAGATAATACATTTTCTGGGACAAAAAGTGAATTTTCTTTATTGATCTTGTATCCTATAACTTTGTCAATTTTAATTATTAGTTCTTTTAATTTTTTGTAGATTATTTATGATTTTCTATGTATATTTTATTAAGTCTTCTGTGAGAAAAATATACTTAATTTTCTTCTAGCCCTTAGAGCTTTTATTTATTTACTAGAGGTTCAGTGCAGAAAATTTGTGTACAGGAGGTTGTGTCTCTCAGCCCACCATGCACCATCTCCAATCTGGGACCCCTCAAGGGATGTCTGGCTGCCTGTATAGGCACGATCCCTCTCACAGTCCAGGACTGCTGGCTCCCAACTGCTCACTGCCTGACTTCCTGATTGCCCCTAATCTCTTCTGCCTGCAAGCCTGATCATCCCCTAACCACTCCCTGGCAAGTCTGATTGATGCCTAACTACTCCCCTGCCAGTCTATTTGCCCCTAACTGCCCTCCCCTGCAGGCCTGGTCTCCCCTGACTGCTCCCCCCTGCAGGTCTAGGGCCCCCACAACTGCCCTTCCCTGCAGGCCTTGTCACCCCCAACTTCCCTCATTTGCCAGCCTGGTCACCGGTAACTGCCCTCCCCTGCTGGCCTGATTGCCCACAACTGTACTCCCTTTCAGGTATGCTCCCTTCCAACTGCCTTCTCCTGCTGGCCATCTTTGATCACATGGGAGCAGGCATCTTGTGTGTTGGAGTGATGTTCAATTTGCATATTACTCTTTTATTAGACAGGAGGATAGAGGCCTGGTGCATGGGTCGGGGCCAGCTGGTTTGCCCTGAAGGGTGTCCCAGATCTAGGTGGAGGTTCCCTTGGGGAATGGGGCAGCCTGGGCAAGGAGCCTATGGTGGTTTGCACCTCAGCCATGTCCCCTAGTAACCCAAGTGGGGCCCTGTTATCTGAGATTTATTTATCTTCTATAATTGAAACTTTGTAGCTTGAGTAGAGGCCTAGGCCATCCAGGGTGTGCAGAAAGCTTGGCTTCCTCCATTTCCGGTGAAACCCAAGACTCCCTCTCGCTCTGTGGTCACAGCCATCTTGGTTGGGTTAATTTGCATACATGCTCCTGATTGGCTGGTGGGTGTGGCTTGTGGGTGTAGCATAGTGATGGTTAATTTTCATATTACTATTTTTTTAATTAAATCTTTATTATTCAGATTATTACATTTGCTTTTCTTTTTTCCCCTCCATAGCACCCCTCCACCCAGCTCCCACCCCTCCCTCTGCCCTTAGATCCCTCCCATTGATCTCATCCATAGGTGTATGATTTTTGTCCAGTCTCTCCCTGTACACCTCTCACCCCTTTCCCCCTGAGAATTATCAGTCCACTCCCTTTCTGTGCTCCTGATTCTAGTATATTCACGAGTTTATTCTGTTGATCAAATTTTTAATTCACTTAATTTTTAGATTCACTTGTTGATAGATATGTATTTGTTCATAATTTTTTGGCTTTTACCTTTTTCTTCTTCCTCTTCTTAAAGAGTACCTTTCAGCATTTCATATAATACTGGTTTGGAGTTGATGAACTCCTTTAGCTTTTTCTTATCTGTGAAGCTCTTTATCTGCCCTTCAATTCTGAATGATAGCTTTGCTGGATAGATTATTCTTGGTTGTAGGTTCTTGCTATTCA